>JANJEY010000003.1:59470005-59498382 GCA_024703695.1 Erythroxylum cataractarum | reverse complement strand
AATGCTGATTGTGCAGGATCAATTGTTGACAGCAAATCAACTTCAGGATACTGCACTTTTTTCAATGGGAACCTTATATTTTCATATATTAGTATATGTATAAATAAGGTTATCTATGCATTTAAACAAGTCACCTTTCACTCTCATATGATTTAGCTTGGATTGACCGGACTACGGCTCAAAGAGGGTAAGTGTAATCCATAATAATTCTCCTTTGCTCTTTTTCGTTTGCCATTTGGGAAGAAGCAATTCGACTTCTTCTTCCAAAGAACCTTTGTCAAGATTGTGAAGTTCTTCTATCTTCCTAAATGGAGAGGAAGAGACTTCCTTTCCCTTCGTCTTCCTTAAAAATTTCGTGGGATTGGACAATGACTATATGATCTCAAAAATGGCACTCCTTGACATGTACCCAAGAAAATAAAAAAAGAGAAACAATGAACTATTAAAACTAAATAAGCAAAAAAGGAACAAACTAATTAAATTACAAGATAACGAAATCACATGGAACCAAAAAAAAAAAAACAACAGTCAAATACAAAAAAAAAAAGAAACAAACTAAAGCACTCTATTACTCTTGCTACTAAGACCCAAAATTGCCCCCAAAATTTTGTTCATCTGCAAGTGCACAGGACAAATTAGTTACAAACTATAGAGAATTTCAAGAATCGATCCCAAGAGGATTAAGTGGTACTAGAACTAATTTAGTGTTATTACACTAATTTATCATTGAATTGATGTAAAATACAAATGTTGATTTTAGAATGTAAATGAAGTTAATCACGTATACTAACAAAATTAATGCTAAATTATTGAAAATGTGATATGCTGAAGAAATGGTAAGATGCAACTACGTAAAGTGAATGCAATTATAAAGTAATGAATGATGGGTTGTATAAATAGGTTGATTATTGAATAGGCATATAAGTGGCGTGATTTTTTAATATTATTTGATTAAATTCATATAGGTAACGTGATTTCTTAATATTATTTGATTAAATTCTCTTGACTAACTTAGGCGGATGTTATTATCCTACCAATAGCACTTTCTCAAGATATTAATGACCTACCATGCCTAATTTTAACACTTATCTCTAGTGCATTAGTTGATTAATTGTCATGCACTACATTCTATCAGCCCCTTTAATTAGATTTTTATCCTAATTATCTTAGAGACGATAGTTTCTACCTCTAGCCACTATGTAGTCTCTACTACTCATTCTTACTAGCTTCTAACTAATTACTTTCTCGAGATCATTGGTTACCCAAAACATATTAAGTTGATCAATGCTAAATTATACCCAATTCAAGACTGAATAAAGTGATAATCAAGAGTTAAAAAGCATTAATCAATAATGCACACTTAAACAAGCTTATCTATAACCTTCCTAACTAACAACCTGAACAAACTAGCCATACATCCCGAGATTGTTAATAACATTAAAGAAAAAGAAAATAACAAAAGGGAATCCTATTTAACCATTTTAATCTTTCTCTTGAGCTCGTTTCCTCCTTTGTAGTTTCGTGATAATCTTCATAATGTAAATAAGTAAAATAATGACCAATGATGTTAATGAGAGAAAAATGTGATTTTTATCAATAAAAAGAGAATATAGTTCTCCAAAAATGACGGATGAATGATGAAAGTATTAAGTATCTCCCTTTTCTCTTTCTATCTTATTCTTTATATACTCCTAAAGCTAACCTACTTATATGGCCAATTCCCACATTTAACCTTTAAAACCTACATTTTTTAGATATAATTTCTTTCCTATCTTAGTAATTTCTTCTTTGAAATTAGTCCCTATAAATCTTCTTTGTTGTTTGGAATTTTAAATGGACGAATTAGTTACCCAAAATCTTTGCATTCTCTCAATGATGCGTTGGCCGAAGGCCAAGCTATCGTGGCCTGTGATCAAAATGCCAAATGGAAGTAAGTGGATAGATGTGGCTGCAATTGCTTGGCCTGCTCTAGATTGCGGTCCTAGTTGCTTGATTGCTTAGGCCTAATTCTCCAAGTTTAAGCAAAAATTAGGTACAAATAGAGTGCAAATATATGAAAATTACATTTGCATTGGGTTACACCCTAATCGTAAGTTGATCGTACCAAATAATACCATAGTGGGTAAACTCGGTAGTTGCAAGTTTTACCTTTTACTCTTTGGTGTAATGATAGCAGTGAAAAATTAGCTTCATCTTCTTCTGTCACTATAAGTAAACCTTAGGATAATTCCTCCTTTAGAATGAAAGAATCTTCATTTTGATGTTCCAAAATTATCATCTCTTCTAGGCTCTCTTCTATAAACCTCTATCTTACCAATCACCTGGACTTACAAATCTATCCATATTAGTTTTGGTAATTGATAATTATCATTTAATTCATCTCTCCCTTCATCACTATTGAAATCATCTTAGAGAACTAGCCTTTGTGCCCAACATGCATTAGAAAATGATGGTAATTTTCCTCTTTGTAAATTGGTTGTAGAAGTATTTTTGCATCTTCAATTGATCCTTAATGTTGCCAGACATCATATTCATGCATTTAAGTTGTTATTGTATCTTGTAGCATGAACATATCCTGATAAAAAAAAATACTTCAAACTTCAAAATAATGTTAGTAATAATCTCACAACGTTGTCTCATATGTTTGCCTCATTTAACGTCATTTAATTCACTCATGTCTCACTCTAAATTTTTAGCTTTTTTCTATTGATGTTGCTCTTATGCTCTTGCATTTACCACTCATTTTTTCTTTTGATTCTTTATTGAACTAACTACATAGTATTCAGTTAATCTCAAATCTTAATAGAGGCAAAGGTAAATAAGTAACAATAATGAAAACAGAACAAAGGAGTTCAAAAGATTATGAATAATTGCAATGATGTATGGATTCTAGCTAAACCTAAAAAAAAAACGATTTTTTATGAGTTAACTTTTCATTTAGCACTTCTTTTCTTGTTTTGTCAGAAGCTCTTTGTTCTATTGTTATAGAGAATAAAAAGAAAAATAGGAAGAAAACTTAAGAATGAAATAAAGAAGAAATCAATGAATTCAAGAACAAGAAAGAAAAAAGGAAGAAGATTTAAAAAAAAGGATCAAGAAACAATAACCAAAAACAAGAAATAAGGACAATAAATAAGAAGAATTAAAGATAGATATAAACTAATTTTAGAACCAAAAATTTGGTACGAAACACATGTAAGCCACTAAGCTGAAGTCTTAATCTCGACACATTTGATTTGTAATCAAGTCTTAAGGAAGCTAGAACTAGATTTAGGGATATAACCTTGACCTAATGATTATATAGAATCATGAATCAAAGATATAATTAAAAAATCTTAACCCAACATTATAAAAAACTAGAACCAAAATTATAAGATGATTTGAACACCTCAAGTAAATAACTTCATAAGTTTGAAAATTTCTTCGATCCACTGAACAATATTAAAGGATCAAAGGTAATTTGATTCCCATCAGGGTTAAATCCTATCATCAAGGCACTCTAATAATCTTATACAATATAACCATTAAGATGATTTACAATAATAATATAATAACTTAAGATTTTAAGTGAAGATATAAACTATTATTGTATACGAATCATTGAATTTTAGTATGGCATCAAAATTAGTCTATGTTGATATTTAGACTGTTTCGTAAGGGCTCATTTGTGTGGACACACCCACAAGCCTCATAGGTTCTCCCACGCAGTTCAACTCCTTGCCTGTAATCAAATGACCATTTCCTTACTTTTCCACCTGTAAATCAGACCTCCCAGCTGCTTACATCATATATTAGATAACCTGTTCATCCACATTGTAGTAGAAACATACTTTGATCTCATGGCTTCCAGGCTCAGCCTCTGCCACTTGCTCCTCCTCCTCCTTGCCTTGTTGCATTTTTCCAGCTCACAACTCTCGTCCGCCTCTCACCTCCTTGCAGACGTAAAGCATGCATCAACTCTCCAGTTTGGCATCGACCCACGTCTTCTCAGGCCAACATACCCAGCACCTGAAGCTTCACTGACTCCTACTGATTCCAAGTTACCAGCATTGTCATTTCCAACCCTCCAACAACCAACTGTGGAAATCCTGCTAGCTCATTTTTCCCCAACGTCAGTTTCCATTTAATAGCTTGCCCAAAATCCCAGAGTTTCCTCCTTTTCCTTTCATCCCAACTGTGCCTTCTGTTCCATCAGTTCCTCTGCCTCCACTTTTTAAGAACTCCGGTTCCTCGATAAAGCTGCAAACTTAAAAGCACTGATTCGCTTTCGTTACTGAATGCTGACACAAAACATCTGAAATATCGATGGTGTTATGTTTACCACTTTACCTTAAATCCTTTGTTTTCCTTTACCTGTGAGTTGTTGCATGCAAGAATTCAAAGAGGAAAAACATGAACAAGTTCATTAAACTTATTTAATCTAGAGCAGTAACATTGGTACAAGGTAGAAGACATTGAACTAGAACACAGAATTCTAATTCACTGGAGTAACGTTAAGAAGAACAGGTACCGAATAAAACCAACTCGCTACCATCTCAAACTTAGTACTAACATCACGGATGAGCAAACATACATACATGCACAAAGTTACAGACACATCACCAAACAGCTTCAGGTTTCCTACAGCATGCTGTGGCTTCTTTATTGTCTCCATCACTTTCTCCAAGAGCTGAGGTTAAAGTAGATAGCTTAAGCAGGAGGTGGTGTAAGGAAGGGAATGGGAGGGAAGCGGAAAGGAAAAGGGTAACCGATGCTGGGAAGTGGAGGAATGTTTGGAATCTTCAATGGAGGTGGCAATGGAATTGAAGGAATGTCTGGGATTGGGAATAATGTAGGAATGGGTGGTGCAAATGGGATTCCAGGAAAAGGTGGTGCGAATGGTATGTTTTGAACGGGAGACAAGTCCTTCATCTCTCCAAAGTTTGTTACATCCTTATTAATCTTGACAGACTTCACCATGTTTTCTCCACTTCTTTCACCTGCTTCAAGTCTCTCGAGTTGGCGAGCGTGAATTCCTGGTATCAAAGCAATGAAGAGAATCAAGCATATTAACCTTATTAGATTCAAGGCCATGACGACCAGATATGGAACTTTGCTGTAGTAAGCGAAACAAGAAGTCCAGGTCTTTACTTGTTAGTGGCATTTGCTCAAATATATAGATGCGCAGAGCTGGGCTGCAAGTGATATTAAATGACATGATCAATCCCAACACTTCTTGTTTCCTTTCATTTTTCCTTCTCTATCTCCGTCCCTGCTAAGGTTTTGAAACTCGAGGCCATCTTGGCGGTCGTGTTAATTAGTTGCAAGAGCAAAGGGGCAGACTTTTTCTTACCTCTAAAACCATTAAATGCTGTTGAAACAGATTGAGCCAGTGCCAAACTATAATCAAACAAGCCTGTTTAGCCCATTTCAAGGTTAGTTTGCAGGGTAGCTTTTTTTTTTTCAGAAAACCTTAAACGATTTTTTTTTTTCATTTTAATATCATCATATCACAAAGAATATATAAATAAGGAGTACCACGCAGAAACATGAAACATAGAGAAAAACAATTGTGAACTTCGATGGATGATGTTTCCAATCAACAACAAATTAATGCCTCTTGCAGGCTCTTAAAATTCTGTGCAGAGTAATTGATAGGTAAATTAATGTATCGAAGAAATCACTGCAAGCATCCATGCATGCGGAGTTTTGTGTCCGCTCCAACAGTTGCCACCTTACAATACAATCTTGTTTCCAATCGCAATCTACTTTGCAAGCAATCTTTGCTGAGTTATGATCTGCAGTTTTCATGCAGCATATAGTTCTAGCTTGTCGGCTTTTCCTGTAGAGTTCGTTAGTTCTCGTGACCATAGCATTCTCCTCCAAGCTTATGCCTTTGTAGAATCAAAACTGCTAACTAAAAATACTTGCCATGAGCTTGACAACGATCCTGGTAAAAAAAGTTAACAACCCATGGTAGAATTATTAATAATGTACAACATCTCACAACTGTTTTCCCATTTTACATGGTAATAAATGAAAAAATTGGTTACATCTCACAAGAAAAAAGAAAATCATACAGAGAGCAAAAGGCTACAATTCACATTATACAGAAACCAACTTCCATTTCCTAATCCTTGGGACAATTATCCCAAGAAATTTTAGCGATGACTGCCAAGGGAATGTTAAGGATATGACCATGATTCCCGAAAACTCCAATCCTTCCAAAGCTGGCAACAGTGTTATTCATTGTTGCGTTAAGAACTATTGTCAAGACTTGCTTGTCCCCGCTGGCAATGGAGAAGTGAGATGGGGTTACTTTAACAGACACCCCATAAGGTGGACTCCACCCAACAGAGTACGTCTCATTGCCTGCAATGTTGGTAAGGGATCGCTGAACTGTTCTAGACTGATCTAGTTTGGAAATGGTGATTGATGGAAGGTTCAAGTCCGCTCCAGTCATTGACGAATTATAGTTCCAACAGTCATGCCCTGTGTAATTCAAAACCACTGGACTAGATCCATTAATTCCACAGAGGAATGTCATATAGTCGTCATAACCTGCAAAAGTTAATCATATAATCTTACATTATGATATGGTTCTATCATGTTTATAAGCAAATTAGTAACAAAGTGCACCAAAAAGTTTATCTCAAGCAACATGTTTAGCTTTCAATATTATAGGCACTATAGCACTTGCATACAGAAAAGCCAAACCGTCTTTGATGGTTTAACATAAAGAGTTCTGAAATCTTCTCGATTTTCTCAGAACTCACAAGCTCACATGCTAAATAAGGAGATTCTTTTTGATTATGAGTTTCTTTCTGGCAATTCATACTATATTTTAAGAATCATTTCTCATTCTTATAGCCAAGAATGATCGGACAAACTAAGAATGTGAAGAGATCAATCATTTTACCAGTTTCCCGTGTCCATGCAACTCAAACATCCATATTAAAGGGTCATGCTATAAATACAAAAGGACTTACTAGCATCAAAAATAAGACCAGGATCCAAAGCTCCAGTTGCATTCACGAAACCACTTCCCATGTCAAAAGGCGTTGCTGGAGACTGATTTAAATCTGGGTTAGCATAAGCACGTTGAGCCATTATTGGCCCACCATTTTTGTCATTTAAAGATGCTGTGGTAGATAGAGCAGATGCTACAGCAGCAGGACTGAAGCTAGGAAACTTTTGCTTTATCAGAGCAGCAAGCCCAGCCACATGAGGAGCTGCCATGCTCGTACCCGACATCAGTGCAAAGCTCTCACCTAGAAGAGAGATTGACCACCTAATACTATCAGGTACCATTCTGATGTCGTGTATACTTCAGAATTATAAAATTGTATTTGACAATCTACGTGCAGAAATTTTACCTTGGAATTCAACTGAGTCTGTGCCAAGAGAACTCCACGCAGCCCATATAAAGTTACCAGGAGCCACCAAGTTGGGCTTCAAAATGTCAGCTTCATTGAGAAAACTGTCTTCTGGGTCTGGTCCCCTAGCAGAGTAATACATAATTTTTGGAGAAGAATAACTGTAGTTCGCTTTTATTCCACCTGAAATGCTTGCAATTGCTCCAAACTTAACAATTCTTTTTGTGAAGTCGCTCCTCTCAAGAGAAGAATTGTAGTACTGAAGTAAAATCTGTCAAACGGATCATAAAAGATTTATTAGGTTCAGTGTCAAGTTGCAAACTTGAAACTAACTCCTAACTTCTACGAAAAAGCCAAGGTAAAGGTACTGCTTAGTGATTCTAAAGTTCCTAAAAGTAAAGAGAAAACAGAATTCCCTCCAAGCTGTGTAATCCAAAGACATACTTAAAAACTTGATAACAGATACAACTGCATGTATCAGCAGAAAACTTTCACCTTGGAATCATTTGAAGATGAAAGTATGATACCAGGCATTGCCATGGGAGTTGGGTTAAGCTGATAACCTATCACAAAAGGATCCATGTAGAAGACAACACCTGCAGCACTAAGGTTCCTGGCTGTCTGCAAGGCTTGTTTTATGGTGGAGAGCCCAAGCACAAACCGAATCGAATAACTGCAAATCAAAATGTTTCCTTGGACCAGATCCTGATTGAAGTTGCTGGTGTCTTGGCATTCACCCACATACATATCGGTGGCAATTGATGTTTCATTGTTCAAAGCATTTGTTGCAGAAACCAGTGTGTACATAGTACCTTGATCAGTCCCAGCTGAAGATAACACATTTGTCAGTCTCTTCCTCAAGGGTAATAAAGCACAATTCAATGCAATGCCACACCAAAGAACATGTCTTAACAAGAGTAAGGATAAGAACAAATTGCCACACCACAGATTTCTGCATAGATATCTGGTAGGGCTACTCATGATATTAGTTGGTATTAACTAAGATAGGAATTTAAAATTGCATGCTGAACTTGTTTATTCATAATTCCAACACTGCTTCCTCTTGGGAATACAAAACAAAAAGGAATTCGTTCAAGAAAATTAACTTATTTCCCTATTATGCCATTACTGTAAAAGTTTCACTAGCATGGCTTAATGCATGGAATTGCATATTTCTTTTCTCCTTTTTTGCCTATAGTCAATATTCATTTAGTGGCTTCCCTCCGGATCTGATTTTTGCTCAGTTAAAGTGGTAGACTTACTGCACCCAAATAATTACGCAGTTCAATACAACTATATGTACATACTTTATGTTTCTACTTTCTAGTGTTTTCAAAACATGTATACCTGATGCCAAGGAAAATGAAAGCAAGCAGCAACTTTATATGATAAAACTTACAGGCAAGTCCAACTCCAGGAATGGTTATGTTGTTCCCAAGTGTGATAGAGTTTGTATAGACTCTATCGTGAGATGCAGCACCAACAGTGAAAATCCAAGGACTGAAAGAAGACATGCTTTTGGGTGATGGTCCTGTATTACCTGCTGCTTGTACAACAAAAATGCCATTCTTCACAGCTGAGAGCAAGGCCATGTCTATTGGATTAAAAAACGTAGCAACACCAGAGGGGCGCCTGTTGGGCGTGATTGATAAACTTATGATGTCAACTCCATCCAGAGCTGCCTGCAAATGCAGTATGAATTTGACTCCCTTACTAGTCTAAGATACAAACAGTATATTAATACAATTTATAGTAGATTTTCATTTCTTCATTTTGAGAAGAAGTCAGGGTTTGGATATAAATCACTAGAATCCATAGAAAATAAAGTTAAAAGAAATGATTTTGAAGTTTTACCAAAGCTCAGGGAACAGAAAGAGTTTTGAAAAGTTATATCAAGTCATCAGCCCCATGTTGTACGGGTCAAATATGCAATAAAATTCATTGAGAAACAATGTAATAGATAACCATTATAACAGGCAAATCCAGTTAACTAAATTACCTGGTCTATTGCCGCAACAACATCTGCTGCAAAGCCCCCAAAACTCTTATATAATGCCTTGTAAACAGCAATGCTGAAGAGAAGTGCATGCAATTAGTACACAAGCACCCTTATTATAGACAACTCATGTTGAAGATGAAAGTTTGATATAAGCCAATGCAATTCTCTTCTTCTAGAAAAGATTCTCAGTTTGTTTTCTCATGGTAGTCAATAACAAATTGATCTATGAACAATATAATTAAGTTGTTCCCAAACCCTATAAAAGTAAAGAATGTCTCTGGTTTGGCATTTACTTCATCAGTGTGCCACAAAAATCACCATCAATCCAGTCAAAAAATCAGAGTAGTTGTGGCAACTTGAGATATCGACTATCGACCATAAATAATTATAATCGGGTAATTTAATCCACTAGTCTCTTTGCTTTTAAAAGATTTAGGTTCTTAAAATATCAACAACTAAAAGAGAGTTTACAAATTACTGTGAACGGGGAGCCATTCCGCTTGCATTCCCAAAGTCGTGACCAGTAACTATCACTGGAATTCCATGGTTACCTGCAGCAACAGCAACTGTATGCCTGTAGACAGTTATGAAATGGTTAACTACACTTTGAAGATGTGGGTAACGTTTTTATAGGGACACATCAAAATAAACATAATTGCAGTAAGACATTCAAAAAAGAAAGTCAAAGGCCACTTACGTCCCATGGCCATCACCATCAAATGGTGAAGCATAGTCCTCAGTGGAGTTGAAAATTCCTCGGGTTATTGCAGATGCTGCAAAATGGCGGGCCCCAACAAGCTTCCTGTTACAAGAACCAGAAGGGAAATCTGGAGTAACCTCACAAATGCCTGAGAAGTGGGCAGGTATTGGATAGGAACGCTCAGATAAATCATCAGCAAAGCTTGGGTGAGTGGGATCTATGCCAGTATCAACAAAGCCAATAACAATTCCTTCTCCAGCAGTTTCATAACCTCCTTCTTTATCCCATGCACCGTGTGGTAATCCCAAGTACTGAGGAGTATGGGTGGTTGCAGTTCTGACAGAGAAGTCCAAAACCACATTTGACACTTCTCTCCGGTTTGAAAGCTTGTCTGCCTTGTAAATTCAAAATAAACAGAACCAAACTCAGTTAAGAATTGAAGTCACAGAATGTTAGTGCAGACAAAAATTTGTGGGAAATTTTTGATACAGACATGCAACTGTTGTACGAAGTTAGTACTTCGGAATCTAAAGGCACTGTTGATGTTGGAAAGAATAGATTGAAAAGAAAGTAACACTAGTAAACATATCAGCAGCATCATAGCCATAAATTGATATGACAAATGATGATAATGCACATACATCAAGAAAAGAAACAAAGCATATAATACCTGTTGTGGGGTAACAAGAACAGCAAACCCATTAATCAAGTAGTGGTAGCTGTAAAGCTTCAGGTACTTCTCCCCCCTCAACACCCTTCTTAGTAATGAATCATGAACTCGAGCAACATAAGAGCCAGAATTTCCACTAGATCTAGAGTTATTCCTAAATGTAGCAACACGTATAGTAAGTGTCATCAGTCACTCCATTTGACAATCTTCATCAATAAAAAATAAAACAAAGACCTGAACGGAAAGTGATAAAAGGTAAAGTAATCTCAGACCAGTATAATCATCGACAATGTTGAGGAAATTGTGGACAAATAATTATGAAACACAAACACAGTACAGCACCAACTTATTTAAAGTATGCATCTCCTAATGGACTCATTTTGATTGCTACAAATTGAAAGGAAAAGAAAGAGAAGTGTTTCATCTGTTGGAGGAATCCAATTAGAGAGTCAACAGAACTTCCGCAGACATACAATTCCACATCAGCCGGTGCATTAGCACGAGTAACTTCCAACTCTCAACAAAATGAGACTTCCTTCTTCTAGTACGTAAATCAATTAAAGAATAAACCAAAGAGACCTGAAAACGCATGATGACTTAAAAATCTACAAACATGACAACCAAATAATACCTTGGCCAATGGCCATTCACTAAACAATTGAAAACATTAAAAGCAAAATTCCAGGACAAGGAAGTTAAGTAAAAGAATATAAGACAACAACTTAAACAACCAGATTCCAGAAGCAAGACAGGGTGAACAAAAAGAAGCAATTTTTTTTAAAAAGAAATGTTTACCTTGTTTGCTTGAATTTATTTGGGCTACCATGAGGACCATGCTTGAACACATTGGTTTCCTTTCTGAGCTCCCCATAATAATGTGCTGTAGGAGCTTGTTTAAGAGTCACAATGTAAACAGCTGTAGCATTTGCACCGTCTGAATCATCCTGACACAAGGTGCCCAGAAACATGCCCAAGCTAATCACCACCGTCAAATGCACCCAGTGAACCCCTGTCATTTGCAAATATCTATTTTATGAGGCCAAAACAAAGTTCCAGAAACCATACACCAGCGGAAATGAACAGAAAACGTGAAACAACTCCAGGTTCAAGTTCAAGCCCGACAGCCCATAAGCTCTACTCTGAAGCACCAGCCTTTTTCTTCGAGCAACAAGTGAAGAACTCCCAAACCCACAAAAGCAGAGAACTTTCTTAGTAGTGTGCAAACAGGTGCGAAGAGAAGGGTGCAAATACCCGTCAACTGGCCATAGAAAGAAGGATAATCAAAGAAAATGGCAGAGTTCTCTATGTGAAGAAAAGGTACAATCTTTTGTTCGCTTTTGGTGGTGAAGGAAAGCAAAGACTCCAGCTTTGCATAAACGAATAAATGAGGTGAGTTGGGACTTATAATATACAACGGAAAGAGTCTACAAACTTTCTTGGGTAGTGCGAAGGTGGACATTTTGATTAGAAAACGAACGTTTGTTTTGGCTTTTTACTTTTTTTTTTTTCTTGACTGTTGATGGTGGGTTTTATCGGCGTTCTTGTGCATATCATCATCTTGCATTCCTTTTCTTGTTATGATCTAATACCTTCATCTAATGTATCCAAGTACCAAAAAAAGTATAATGAAGCATTAACAAAGTTAATTGAATCGTATGAACAAGTATAGTTTGCTTTAACAAGATTAAAAAATTATTATAGTTATTAACACAGGAAGAAGAGAGTTTCAAAAAACTATACGGTGGGTCAAGTTGAAAATGATTGGTCGGTGTTATGAAGACAGATATTGTTTTTTTCTAGTTTTTGGACTTTCTGTGTGTGTTTGTATAATGCTCTCAACGTTCTAAAATTGATAGGCTGTTCTTGGTCTTTGTCTTTTACCATGTGTAGACCTAGTGGCTATGTGCTTGCAACTGTGATTACAGAAGTACTATGTAACAGTAGATCTAGGTTATGATGGATTTGACTCACAATGTAAAGCCTGATTTGTGAATGTGATAAAATTAATAAATTCCAATATAATCTCATAAAAAATTAAAATTTTGATCTTTTTGAACAGGACTTTGATTAATGAAGCATGTGCAATTGCATCTGTAATTGATGTCAACGTGCCAAAATTAGGATTTTTACTTTGGTGTTGCCCATTCATTAAACAAAAGTGGCGTAGTGTAGGCCCCTTGGTATAAAGCTAATAATTTGGAAGGGATTAATATAGTCGTTGGTGTGCCTTCTTTTATAATGCCTGATTCCTTCAATCTTTTTGTCTTTGATATCACTTGATGGCTTTGACTATTGCAATAGCAGGGTATCCCATTTACAAACTTACCAAGTTCAGCTTTTGAGGAAAGAAAGCATTCATAATCAAATACATGGCGGTGTGTGTGGGTCAGAACTCAAATTGAAGAAGACAGGTTATAGTGATTTTGGCATATGAGAATAGGAGGAATGTATAGGGTAGTGTGGTGTAATGAGTTAAAGTTGTTACAAATCTGAATGATAGATGGTGTAAAACCTACATTTATTGCCACAGCTTCTACCGTTGGTAGATTGTAGGTATCCATACCTTCTAGTCATGACTTGAATTGTGTCACTCTCGTGACATTTGCTACGCCAAAAGATAACGTTTCTTTTGTCCTATCTGTGACATCACTTCAAAAATTTCATACCTGATCACTATTTTCTCAACCTAGTTAAACAATCCAAACAAAATGTAACCTTAATACCCATTTGTTTATCTTCAAAGAAGTAACTTGCCATGCCTCAATAAATCAAACTTTGTCCAAGTACAAAAGACTCTACTCTTCAAACCTAGATGCTACTTTAACCTATAATGTGACTTGGGACTTGGATTTGTCTTAAGTTGATACATACATTATGATAACCGGACCTAGAAAGTCAAAGTACATCCACCAATCTGGCACTGGCATACGTCATTAGAAACCCAATCAAACAAAAGTAGCTGGGCTTAAAACGCCACCTAGTAGCATTATAATCCATGCAAAACCAGGCCCATCAGAGAAAAAGAAGAAGAAAAGTGCTAGCTGGGGATATCATACGAGGAAGTCACGATGTGAACATCTTTTTCTTTCCCACATTGTTGCATACCAAATATGCTGAACCACACATGACATGAAACAGTAAGTATACAGAATGAGGGAGGCCAGGTAACATTAATCAATAATATCTTTCAAGTTAAATGCCCTGCTGTGCCTGGAATTTCACTTACCAAAATATGTGCTCATACAACTTTCATTTGGTGATGCATTCTCATTAGCATACATATTGTGCTACTAAGTAACAAAATCCTAAACTAGGATTCAATAACTAACACGACCAGCCAACAAATTCAATATCAGATGTCAAGGAGCAGATGAGACGCAGATGACAAACCATCAGATTACCACCTCAAAGAACTCTTCCCCGAAAGATCCTTCACCTCTGGACTTAACAAGCCTGTGACATAAACAAGGTGACCCAAATTCACCTATAAGTATTAGCAAAATGATGAAAAACTCCTTAGTGAAAAGAGGGGGATAATTCCCAGGATGTTAATAACATGATGCCATACTCAAAGAATCTGATGAATACAAGAAACAATATTGTGCTGGGCACAAAGCAATCTATTAAATCCATTAAAATAACCTTCAGAACAAGCTTCAATGAACCATGAATTCCATACAACACCTTAACATTCACTTGCAAGGTTTATATTTGGATGCAGGAGTTCTGCAGTGCACATTCTATGCAAGTTTTTGGTATTTATAATCACACCAATATTCATAGTACACATATTGCTAGTATCACGGACATCATTCTCTTACCTCCTATCTCAATCCCTACAAGATCAGGAGAAACTGGGAACACCATGTCAATCAATGTTTGGGACTACAGTGATCTTAAACCTACATCAGAGGGAGGTGATGGGGCACCAATTCCACACAAATTAGTATCAGGAAGCTGGTAAGTCACTTATCATTGCAATGCCCTATGTAGTACAGCTTCCTTAAACTCATAGAAACTAAGGAATCTAAATATCTTATTTTGCTTCCATCATGATCATGCCACGTTTTCTTATTTAGCACATCATATAACTAAGCAAAGAATTTGTTAACAGGCTAATTGTCGTTAGTAACTTTCAACCCCTAGCGCAATTCTCACTCTAAAGTAGATTCAGGAGGCCTAAATGCAATTTTTCAGGTTAAGGTCAGTCTCCACAATTGTTTATACTGCATTTTGACTTTTCCAAATCTTCAGATTTATGCAATAATTTTACAGAGGAAATTTGGATGTAAGCGTGAAAAAGTTATGTTACATAATGTTCAATTATGCATCTTGACAAGAGCAAATGATCAAAAGTACCAGATAAAAATTAAAAAGATTCTACAATACAACATTATCATAACTAAATTATTAAATGTGCAAGCTTGAATTAGATAATCATGATGCCCCCTCTCATAATGCTGGTCTCTATCTCAGTTCAGATAGAAGCAATTAAAGGGGAAATTCAGGGACTACATACACAAGCGGAAGATATCAAAAGTCTCGTAAATGTTAACCTCTATATCAGCATTAAACATATAATGAAATCTTCTTTTCTTCATATCCTAAACTAGTTTATGTGAAATTTGCATCAAGCTAGTGTAATTGTTCGACTCAGAATTCCTCTTAAAGACAACTTCAACAACACCAAAAAACAACGATAGAAGACGCACCTTATCATTATTGCTGTTGATTCTGCTGCTGGGGATTTGGGGGAGGAGGCATACCAGGCCTTGGTGGCCCATACCCAGAAACGCCAGCAGGTGGAGGAGGCATCCCCGGTCTCGGCGGAGGAGGAGCCGGCATTCCAGGCCTAGGCGGAACAGGCGGCCCTCTCATCATCCCTGCTGGAGGCTGAGGTGGCGGCACTCCCATTGGTCTCTGCCCAAATTGCGGTGGCATAGGAAATCCAGGTTGAGGTGGCCTTCCTGCAAACTGGGGCGGAACCTGCGGAGGCGGAGCCCGACCCATGGGCGGAACCTGACCCGGAAAAGCCCCAGGAGGCATCTGCCCGGGAGGTCTAATTACCGGCGGCTGACCACCCGGTGGCCCAGACGAAGCTGGATAAGTCATCGGCGGAGCAGAAAGTTGAGGCACTGGCGGGCGGGAGATCTGTGGCTGCATCATGCCGGGAGCGGGCCCACCAACGCCACGAACAGGTCCAGCAAGGCCAGGCTGGGCTTGAACAAGAGGAGCAGTAGGGATTCCACGACCAGCGGCACGGCCGATGCCGGGTCCGGCAACGGCGGTAGCGCCGACAGCCTTGGCCCGCGACTCGTCTGGGGGAGGAGGGCCTTCGACTGTCATAGAAATGACCTCTTCGCCTCGAAGAAGGACGAGGCCGAGAGTGCGGCGGTCTTCACGCTCTTCGTTGGTCTTCTTTCCCTTAGCAGGAGGGAGTTTACGGAACTCCTCGCAGTCGCCTAGGACGAGGTTCATGTGGCGGTCGAAGGCCATGAACTTTCCGACTAGCTGGCGCCCATCTTGGATAGTGACCCGCATCCGATAGTTAATGTACTGAAGCATCTTGGAGCTCTTCGACATCGACATTTTGATGGATTTGCAAAGGAATCGAACAACAGAGATGGAGATCTAGGGTTTTAGCTTCTAATTTGAGTTTTATTGCAGGGTTTTATAATAGTCTTAGGGTTCTATTATACTCAACAACAAGCCCAATACTAAATAAGCCCAATAATATAATTCATTTCAGCCGTTACTAAAACCAACGAAATAAATATCCATGGGCGGGAGATTCCCAGCTCAGTCATGGCCTGGAAGATGATGACCCCAAAGCTCCAGCCTTTTTCATTAGAACGGCGTTTTACCAGATTTGGGTTTTTCAGGTTTGGGTTTTAAATTCTTATCTCACCATCTTTTCTATTGTTTATAAAGATACAATGCAAGTATTCCATCGTATGCAAGGGTAAAAAATGGCTATCTTCACACTTCGCAGAACGAAATCATGTCCGGCCAATTCATAGCATTGAAAGCTTTAGTTTTGTCATCATGGTCAGAGGCTAACGTCGGATTCAGTTGCCGAGTTTCTTTCTGAATTTCCTGTTTTGTGTTTTGAGGTTTCATGTTTGTCTCCCAATAACATTGTAAGATTTGCCGGCCATATACTTGGGATTGACTGGTTCATGACCGGGCTTGACTTAGAAGAACCTCTTGCAAATTTCTTTGTATTTGATTCCCATATCTGTTCTTTTTCTCAAGTGATCCTTTTTGTTCTTCTTTTTCCACCTAATCTCTATTGCTTTGATTTGTTATTCTGTTGAATCTGACTGTAAATTTCTTTTTGTTTCTATTTGATATTAAGTATTGGAAAGTGCCGAACACGTTCTTAAAAGCTAACTCAAGAGTGAGAGGTTCGCAAGTTATTATAAATTCTTGAATATTCTCATAATTGTCTGATGTGGATTTCTGACATACCCCTCTCAGTCTAGAGCAAGACTAAACATCTGATAGACATATTGAACAAAGGGAAATAACCGAGCACCGTCTCAAACTATCGAGACAAACTGGTTCTGCTATCATCTTGTTAAAATTGTCTAACTCACCCCCAAAAGTCACCTCTAGAAGGAGAGGTTTATATATTATTATAAATTATTGAATGCTTTCATAGTTGTCTGATGTGAGATTCCTGACAATAAGAGTCTAAGTTAAAGGTGGTAGAGACTTGGGGTGTAATAATTTGGGAATAACAAGTTTAGCATCAAATCTTTAAGTTTTGCTCTCTTAATTTCTAGAGTTGATGGATAAATTGGCGTCTGTTGCTGGAATATGGATGAGGACTCAAGATCATATCATCCTTGGTGTTAGAGCAATTGCTTATAATATTGTAAAACTAGAAAAGCTTTTCTCTGCATTGCAATGTTTCAGTACATGACTTAGTTTCGAATTATGCCATTATGCAAAATGTCCATGCATTGAAAAAAGAAAAATCGATCTAGTCTTCATCAACTTATGTCTGCAGTGTTTTTGACTCATTAGGAAACTATAAACTTGTTCGAACGATGCCATTATGCAAAATGTCCATGCATTGAAAAAAGAAATTCGATTTAGTCTTCGTCAGCTTATGTCTGCTTTGTCTTCGACTCATTGGGAAACTATAAACTCGATAAATACCATTATAGATCATGTTGTGGGAGATGACCACTGTGCTTAATTAATTCACTCTACTTTTTACTTTTAGAGTGATCTTTTAAGCTTGGAGTAACATTCTATATTTCTCCAATCTAGCAAAAACGAAAAAAGTATTAACACAAACGTCATCAAGAAATCTCATTGGTGCAAATGGTTCTCTGCTAATCAAATCCTAAAGTCGATTACGTACGCTTATGCATTAATTATTTCCTTCCATATGAGACAAACTTATAAGGAAATAAAATCGAAAGAGGAAACAAAACTAGAAGAAACATGGAAAAATGGAAAGAACAGGCAGAGTCAGAGATATGGAGGACGTGTTTTAGACGAAGTTAGGTAGGGTTAGGTATAAGATATGCATTTATATCGGACATCAGTACTGAAGAGCATATGTACACCAACAACTGCACTTCACTGCATTAACAATAGCTTGAAATGATCAGTTCTCATTCTTTTGGCGGTGGGGTGGTGAAGGAAGATGATGAAGATGGGCATGGAGACAAAGGTTTGCTGAGGTCGAGTTATATGCTACCTACTAGCTAGTTTTCATATCAGATCAATGATTTACCAGATATGTTCGTTAGGTTAGGATTTCTTCACTTCAATGTTTTTGTTGAGCAATTTCCAGGCTTGTTTCGTGCGTTTCTAAAATCCGTCAAGTCTGTTTCAGCTACGTCTTTGAAGAGCTCTGGAAGTCCATGGTCTTTTCAGGAACCACTACCGTGCCCATAAAAGTCAACCGCGAACAAGAAGAAGCCTGTTGTGGTTGATAATTAAGAGCCACTGCGGTAGTGATCACTGAAACTGAAAGGGTCCATGTTTGAAGGAGAGCTGGATCATGCTACGTCCGAAGGTTGTACAAGTACTAGCAAGAAGAAGAAGAGAAGATGAAGATTTTATTCAGTACTTGCAGTAGAAAGGGAGAGAGTAGAAGAGGATTTATGTGAAGTAGGAGCAGATCAGTGATTTACCAGATTGATTAATGTAACTTGAACATTATAAAAGTACCTATATATGTATATTTATATAATTTTATCCAAACTCGTATTTTAAAATTTTCGTACAAACTTTTTAAAAATTGTGAAAAGTATAAAATAATTCCCTTCATCAAATTTAATCTCCCAGTTATATTATATGAGAGTGATTGGATAATAAATTTCATGGACGATATGTGTTAAATAAATTATTTTATTTTATTTATCAAATTTATATGTCATTAATTAAGTTTAAAATATAATTATATTTATTAAATTATATATTAATATAATATGATAGTACATTAAGCATTTTAATATTTATTTATTTATTAAACAATAAAACTGATAAATAAATAAATAATTGCTATTTTTTTGTTTCACAGTTTTTTTAATAATTAATAACTAACTTAATTATTGTAAATATCAACAAATAAAATCTTTATTAATTTATAATATTTATAACTCATTACTTATATCAAAATTTAAATACATAACTTTATTTTAATAATTAGTTTAATATGATAATAAATTAAATTAAATTTTATTATATAATATTAATAAATAAAAAATAGACAAAATTATTTTGAGTCCTTCAAACGCTATTAATTTCTAAGAGAAGATGGAGAATACCTAGATTTGTGATTTAGAATTTTGGAGTTTAATTTGGGGAATGAATTGCTTAAATAATTCAAAGTTATTTTTGAAAATTATATTCGAATTTCATTTTATTGCGAGGAGCCAATTCACTTCACTTGATTATTATATAATACTAACACAAAATTTAAAATAGTTTAACAGTATGCAACCTTATAACTGTTGGTGAATAAAAGATTGTTAAATTAAAGTTAAACATTAGGATTTTTGTAACAAAGTTAATTAAAATTATCTAAGAAAATAAAATAATGATAAGCATTACAAATTGAATAGTATAAACAAACAAAACATATAGTTTATAGTTAAATTATGTGATTACATAAAATAGGTTTTAAATTTACAGTTATGAGTTACAGTTGAATAGGTTATAGTTGTGAGTGTATGTCTTTTTGATTGAATTATGTAATCATATAAAATAAGTTATAAAAGATATATGTTTTGTGGTAGTTATATTTTGTGAAAGTAGTTGATAATAAAATTGAATTAAGTATTCTTTATTTTGATGTAAAGTTATTTTGACTTATGTCTTTATTTATTTTGCAGATAAATAGAGGAAAATTCAAATACTCCTAATAATTTAGTCGCTTCAGGTATAAGAAGATTCGATGATCCAGTATGGGCTCGTGCTAGATTGATTTCTGGAATGAAAAAATCATACTATTTGTTTGTATTGTAACAAACATTTGAAAGATAAAGTAGTCACTAAATTAAATAAACATTTACCTTAAGTCCAATGTGATGTGGAACCATGTAAGAAAGTGAGTCATGATATGAAATGATAAATAAATTGAATTTGTTTGAATAGTATCAACATGAAAAAGATAGAAGACAAAGATTAAACTATTCAATTGGCAATGGAATTTCTTTTTGAAGGTGGAAATATTCATACCCAACAAGAAGGAAATGTTGCACTTGATATTAGGAAAAGAATAAAATATTTATCTAATTTTTTTACACCACAAACAACTCTTGAAGTTCAACCTTCAATCCATATTACCTTACAATTTAGAGAAGTGACTTATAATGTGGTTATGATAATAGCTGCAGTATGATTCAAGCATAATATTCAATGATGCCTAATCTTATTATTATCAGCCTATAATGGATGTTATTACCTCATACTGTTCAAGATACAAAGTTCCTTTAATTGATGACTACATAAATAAATTTTTAAACAGCTTTGTTTATGAAATAAAAAGTTTGGATGAAAGAATAATGACTTAGGCTATTTATGGGTATTCAATCATGTGTGATGGTTGGACAAATAGAAGACATTAGCCTATTATTAATTATTTAGTTCTTCTATAAATGGTACAATATTTTTGAAGTCTATTAATGTATCTAGCCTTGTTTAGAATGCTAATACTCTATTTCAAATATTTGATGAAGTTGTGAATAAAGTTAGGCTAAAAAATATTGTCCAATTTGTTACTGACAATGATTCTACTTATAAAGCAGCTTGAAGAACATTGCAAAGCAATTATAATTCTTTTTATTGGATTTCTTGTGTTACATATTGCATTGACCTGATATTGAAAAATACAGAAGATGCTATATATTTTCCTATTGTTAATGAGACTTTGTAAAAAACAAAAAAAGTGACTAAGTACATCTACAATCGTGCATGACTCCTAAATTTAATGAGAAAAGATGACACTAGCGGTAAGAATTTATGTTGTCTTACTATTACAAGATTTGTACTTAATTTCTTATCACTTTAGTGTTTTGTTCTCGTGAAGAAGGAGTTGAGGCAACTGTTTACAGGTGATAAGTGAATTGCATCTCAACATATTAGGTTTAATGTTGGATTTGAAGTTTCTAAAACTATACTTGAAGATCATGATTTTGGTCCTAATGTTAATTTTTCATATAAGTTTGTGAGCATTTGGTGAGGATACTTTGTCTTATTAATAGTGATGAGAAGACAACTTATTTTTATAATGCTATAGAGAAGGTAAAAGAAATAATCAAGGTCAATAAGAAAAAATGCCTTCTTTGTACATACCTTATCTTACAGTCATCAATGAGAGATGAGAAAGAAAATTTTACTCTCTATTGTTTACAACTGAGACATTTTTGAAATCAAGTGTTTACTTTAAACTAAAATTTACAAAGAAACCTAAAGTTAATAAGTGAATGCTATTAACTATCACAACAATTGTTGCCTATGAGATAATACAAGATTTCCTAAGCTCACAATAGAGATTTATAATGATGTTTCAGATTTTGGGATGTAAATTGTTATTCGTCAAAGAGACAAACTTAAGATATGTATATATTTGTTCACTTTTTTTACTTAATGAATATTTATTTTTCTACTTTTGTTGTCTTACAATTGCTTGATGAGACCAATTCGAAAGTGCCAAAATTGCAAAGATTTGCAATTCAAACTTTGAGTCAATGTGTGAGTACAATAGGATATAAAAGGAATTAAAACACATTTGAATTTATCCATTCTAAGAAAATGAATTGATTGAAGCACAAAATATTTTAAAAAGGTCTTTATTCAATACAATTTAAAGTTTCGAGAAATGTATGTTATTATCATTATTAAGATGTATAAAATTAATGTACTTTCTTAATAATTTTATTTTATTTTATTTATTAGGACTCTTAATAGAACAAGTAGTTCCATAGATCTAATTTGCCTTGATTAGATTGATGTTTTGGTAGATTGAGTTTTTGAAGAATTGAATTTGGTAGATGAGAGTGACTTGGAAAATAATTTTGGATGAGAAAATATTGACATATTATTTAGTGCAACGAATTTGAATAATGATTATGATGAGAATTCTCTTAATGATGAAGATTTTGTACTAAATATTAATTGAGATAAATGTGATTTACGCAGATATTCGATTGAATGAAGTTTTAGGCTTTCATTTCTCTTCTTTTTTTTTTTTAATTTCACCTATATTTGACGTGTAAGTTAAATTCTAAACATGCAATATAAATATAATTATAAATATTTTTGTTTCAAGTTTTATTTTTTTTGGTTGTTTCCTTGACACAAACTCACGTTGTAAATTGCAATAATTAGATAGCTATGGATATTTATTATTCTTTTTATTTGAGGTTTTGATGAAATTATTATTTATTATACGATAAAATCGTAATATTTTAAGTATTTTGTATTGTCCTTAATTTTATATTTGCATAATGATTAAATGATTTTTCATATTAATTGTGTTTATTATTTATATGTAAAATATATGAAAAGTAATTTAATAAATATAAATAGATTATTGTTTTTTGAAATATTATTATTATAATTTAATGTAAAATTCTAAATTATATAGTGAAATATATTACAGAACTATTTTGTAATTTTAAAAGATTTAAAAATTATTTTATAAATTTAAAAATTATTCAAAATGATACCCAATATTAACTAATATCAATATAATACTATGCGAAAAATAAATTCGCTGCGGGTATCTGGTACTGTACCAGCAAAGTATTTATAACATCAAGTTGTACAAGGTCCTGCTAATGCTTCTGCTATCCTCACACCATAACTGATTTCAACCCAAAGTTATCTCAGACGAGAATTGTAGTTTCTTCATTTTCAACAGGCGAAAAGTTCCAAGCTTTTTTATCATGTCAGCGATTTTCTAAACTGGATTTTCAGGTTAAGGTTGCTAATTTAAATTCATCCTTTTTTAAGGTATTCATGTTTTGTAGCTTAAGGTTATCATTTTCAATGGATTAAGAAGTATTCTTGTTTGAAAAGGTGATTCTTGTTCAATAAAACCTAAAATTTGCAGTCATTTTTAAGAACTAAGAGAATTAAGATGTGAAAAATTGGTGATTATGCTAGTGAAATCATTAATTCACCAAAGGCGTACTAAAGTTTAACTTTCCCTCATCCGCTCTACCATTAAAATCATACTTTCTTTACATGAATTTGTGTAGTTTCCTAAGTTCTAACTAATGATCTAAACCAAAATTTGACATCAAGCACCCAATTTTTTAGATTATATAATCAATAAAAAACTATCTAGATACATTAAAATCAATAGAACTCATGTAATAACACCACCAAAATTATCCAAAAATCAAATATTTTAGGTTGTATCTAGATATGCTTTATCAAAATCTAATCATCAATTCATCTAAGAATTCTATTATAAAGATTAATGATTCGAGTTCCTTTAACGAACAACTTGCATAAAAATCTAAGAAGTATTAAAAACAAAATAAAGCATAAATTCATTTATTGAAAGATAACAATTAAACAATCTAATCATGACAGAATAGGGGTTGATTTAGCCTCCCCTTGGCACTAAAAAGATATTAAGTTTACAATTTTACATGTTTGTTAACAAAAATACAACTGGTAAAAAGTTTAGACAAAACTTGATGGAAATCATTATTATTATCTTCACATCCAGTTCGAAGTCCCGTAATAAAGTGAAGTATGGAGAGATTAGATAGTACCTACTCTTATCCTTACATAATAGAGAGGCTATTTCTGGAAATAATATGAAGAAAAACCCGTCACTAAGATAATCCCCTCCTCTTATCCTTCTCTCTTGAGTGCAGGTTGTGCCAGTTGTTCTCTCTGATACGTGGCATCTCCTTTTTATATAGCAAAATTTGTAATATCCTTGTCTTATTTTGATTAGAAAGATTTTTTTTCTTGATTTAAAAGACTTTTGTATGCCTATTTTGGAGTTTTTTTGCATATAGAATTAATTTCTAACCATATATCTTCAATCCTTCGTATTTTAGCTCTAAATTCCTAAATTTTAGTAGGACTTCTATAAAATAAAATAGAGCTAATTAAAAAACAAATTGGAAGTTTTTTTAAATACGAGGGAAAGCTAAAAACAGCTAATCTAAAATACGCATCGCTCGACAGTATTCGACCCCTTGTCGATCCCTATGGATAAGATCCTGGATGGTTAGAGGAGACTCCTGAAGAATATGTATTCTTTGGCATTTTTGGAAAACAAATTGGAAGTTTAAATTAACAAAATAGGGCACAAATTCATGCTAGGATAGAGAAAACATATTAAATATTACTATAGAATTTTTAGGCATCATTGAAAAATATGACTTATATACCCTGTTGTATAAGATCGCCCTTTCATTTTATTATTTTTTTACTTTTGACTTGATCGTTTCTGAATTTAGCCATTTAAATGGTTATTGTTCTTAGCCAAACTTAATGAAGAAAGTGGTGGCATGTGTAAGTTAATTCTTGTAAGCTAATTCACTTAGAATTACCTTTTCAATTGATTGGTATCCATTTTGGCTCATCTTGAATAATGAAATCACAATCCCCAATCCTCAGTCTAATAAATGAGACACAATTTGGCTGCCATTTCTCATATGGAAAATAAATTGTATTTAAGTTGTGTTAAAATGGCATAACAATTAAGGAATTACAAAGATCCGTGTGTTGTTGAATTGCTGGTTTTCATATGGAACATTTTATTGAGTTAAAATAAATATTTGTCATGCATTCAGTGACGAAGATGCATGGGCTCTAATGGTACACTGAGCTTTCTAAAAATTTAAAAAATTAAATATTTTTTATTTTATTTTTAATATATATATAAGAACGAAGTTATTTAGGAGTTAATGGTGCATTGAACCTCTCAAAATTTAAAAAAATTAAATATTTAAACCCTCATATCTTAATTTTTGACTCTGTCACTGAATGCATTTGATACCTAGTCCTCGTAGTCCTAGCGATACTTATATTTTGTGGCTCAGGGATATCATTTTCAATGGATTAGGAAGTATTCTTGCTTGGAAAAGTGACTCTTGTTCGATAAAACATAAAATTTGCCATCACTTTCAAAAACTAAGAGAATTATGATGTGAGAAATTGGTGATTACATAACTAATTTACATTGCTGCTGATTTATATGGGAAAATATTTTTCTTCTGTTTTATTTATTTGAGAGCTAACATTTGTGTAACATCCCATGCACGTTGTTTCCTTTTTGTATTTCTGGGAGAAATTGTCCTGCATAGTGGAATCTAGATAATGTGTCAGATTTTGCACTAGTGATAATATGATATTTTCTTCCATAAATTAGCAAGTTTTTAAGTGATATCATAAAGTAGTGTAAGTAAAGGCTTTTTTTTTAAAGGTAGGTTCAAAAATGTATTTGCAACCTTAATTATTTAATTTGTTTGAGAGTGGTATCTAGAATCAACATGCAAATAATGATCCTAATGCTCAAGATAGAATGAAGTTACAAACTTTCTTAAGCAACAACACCCCATATAAATCTCGTTGAAACATGGGGTGCAGGGAAGTCTTGTAGTACGCAATTTTACCTCTAGTTAAAAGAAAGGGTATTTCCAAATGACTCATATGTATGAATGAAAATAATAATAATGATACAAATAATAAAAAAGAATACAATTGAAATATAAATAAATAAATACACAAACAGACAACCATAAAATTAGGAAAGAAAGAGAACACATAAAAAATCATAAATTAAAAATAGTAAACATAAATAATAAAAATAAATAAAAATAAAAATGTTTAGGGATAAATAGATAAAAACAAGTATAAATAATATATAATAATAAAAGAAATAAAATAAAATAAAAATATTATTAAAAGTAAAAATCATAGTAACACTAATAATTATAGACATAATGATATTAATACCATTAAAGAGAATAACAAATATTCTAAATATTTTAATAATAATACTAGTAATACGAGTAATGAGTAAATACTACTTAGGCTAACTACAATAAACAATAGGTAAATGATATACTAGAGTTACCAGGATCTCTTTACGAGGGATCCTTTACTTGAATTCTAGCATACCAAAGTTTTCTATTATAGGTCATGTCTTCAGTAAGTTTCAATATTAACAAATTATTCTTGATTACCTCCCTCCTCAGGCCTTTATAATTTTCTCTTACAATCTCTAAGTATGATCCTCTCGCATCTTCTCACTAGAGCATTTAGGTGTCTTCTCCTAATATTTCTAAACCAGAAGCCTTTCTCTCTTAATTTGTCTCTCTTAAGAACTTTCTATAGCCAAAAAAGAAATAAAATAAAAAGTTTTCATGTTTGTATAATGGTGCCATGATAGTAGATTTACCTTATAGTAGTTAGCTTTCTAGGCCTCAGAAATTTCCTGCCTTTGATTTAGTTGAGATATTAATTGAAGAGCATGAGAAAGTCTCTAAGGTAGCAATTCCATGCCATGCTTCCTCATAGAAGGATAAGAACCAATGTTCTACAAATCAGGAGGTGAAAAACCATGTCGAAAAGAAGAATTAGAGTTGTGAAGAGTTGTTACTAATCATTTGATGTGCTATTTGTTTTTATTGTGATAGAATTTTTCCTAATGAGTCAACTTAAATTTGTGATGCATCCCTAATGGAAAATGGTATTGCAAATTTTGCTTCAACACCATTGCAGTTGCAGTGTGTGGAGTTGCAGGAACTGATCACGAACTAAATAGACAATGCAAACCGAAGGTTAAAAAATCTTCAAAAGATGGAGAGAAGGAAAAGAAATGGAAATAGATATTTCTTTCCATAGAAAACAAACTTATATAAAAGGAAACAAAATCAAGAAATGGAAATAAAACTATGATAAAAGATAAAGCAAATTATAGAGGGGTTTATAGATGGAAAGTCACAACTTTTTCCTCAAAGAAAACCCTAAAAGCAACTTAGGTTAGATATGTGATCTGTTTATATATATTTGTGGCATATGTGAAGAGTACACGTTACCAATTATTAAATACACTTATTGCGGAGATTGTCGAAGATGAAGAAGCATGAGTAAGACTGCAAAAGGTCTAGAATATTAACTAGTATTATACGCAGCATTTAGAATAAGCCCATAGGGTTACCCGAGTATAGTGGATAACTCACGAATGTATTAAAACATGTCTTAGCACAGTATACGAATATGTTTTGTTACAATGAATTAATGAAATCCTTCTCTTTCTGTATCTTTCTCTATAACTCTCTTTCTCTTTCTCTCTCTATAACGATTTTCTATTATTTGAATGACCTTGTGTGTGATTGTGGTTATGTGGCAGAAACTTTATCAACAATTGGTATCAAAGCAGATGATTCGGGACAGACAATGGTAGAAGGAACTAGAGGAGCAGAGTTTCGAAGGTTGGAAGATAACTTGAGGGGACTCATGGAAGCACAAGGTTGGAGTGAGAAGCGGTTTGCAAAAGCACAGAGTCGGCTTGAACGTTTGCTTCTAGAAATGAAGGATAGGAGTGAGCATTTGCTATCGGAGGTGCAAAATAAAACGGAAAAATTAGAAAAGGAAATGTGTGATTTACAAACGATGCTTTCATCAGGACTGTCAAAATAGAGGGAAGTAAGTAGTATAGCAGATCATACATGTAGTGCTCCCTTACCACAGGGTACACACCGGGACGCTCGCAGGTCATTCCGGTATATATCCTACGATAAGGGCGAGCTACGAACGATCACTACAAACACTTCACATGGCATCATAATAAAACATCAATATAAAATCACGAACTTTTTGAAACCATAATTTTTTTCCTCATTTCACTTCATCAAAATCAGGAATTTACACATCTATTAGTGTTTACTATCTGTACATCAATTCCAAAAACCTAGTACAAATACTACATGAAAGAGAAAACATACAGCAGATCTATCTAGGTCATCCCAAAAGTCCCAGCTGACCAACCTGTGAGTCATGACTTCTCTCGCCAACACAACCTACACGGCAGGAAAAGTCCTTCTGGAGTTAGGAGTCTACTCATGGTCCTGAAAAATAATGTTGCAATTTTGGGTGAGTTTGCGAACTCAGTGAGGTAACCATCATCGATGGTTCACTCAATTCATGC
>JANJEY010000003.1:59426146-59448148 GCA_024703695.1 Erythroxylum cataractarum | reverse complement strand
GCTGCGCTTTTTATAATATAATATTTGAAGTTTTAACTATGATATTAATTGCATTTTCTACACTAAGTTGCAATAAGGAAAATGATACTTTTTTTTGTTTATTAGTTATTATTATTATTTATTTTAACATGATAAAATAAGATTTAATGATGTTAGAATAATAGTTTTTATTTTTTTAATCAATGAGGTCTAGTAGAGCGGTTCGTTCTCTCATTGATTTATAGTAATAAGAAGCCATATTGTGTGTATAATTCATCTTCAAAGTCCTATTTAAGCACTTCTGATTGGAAAGTAATAGAGAGCTCTATTAAAAGTTTATTAAGAAATAAGACATTACCATAAAAACCTAACGTAAGGTTTTTAAGTTCAATTTTTGTTACGATAATGAATAGCAATCATTTTAATATTTAAATTGAGAATAACAATATAGTTTGTTTTTATATGAATCATTAATATAGCAATTTAGTTTGTTCTTATATGAATAATTGATAAGTTGAAAGGTTTTTCCCTTGATGAAATTTACATCTACCTGTAATCATCTTAACGCATACTTCGAGATTTAGACAAATCAACAAAATTTGAATCTACCTATAGGCGTATTATCCTTTGTTTTTTTATTGTTTGGCTTATTTATACTTTGCTTGGGTTTAACATATTGGATTAATCTTTGATGAATTTTGTATGCATACTTTTATGAATAATTTGTATTTGTTTTCATTAATTATTTTTATAATTGTTTGTCATATATATTGATATGAATAGGTTCTGGTTATCCTGAGAACTGAACCTGAAAATAGATTAACCGATCTTATAAATTCTCTAGGTTCAGGTTCAAGTTCGTAAAATTGCAGAACCTGACATTCAGGTTCAAATTCAGCCTCAGGTTCAGGCTATTTATGAACCGGCCAGGTTACCTTACCATGAATACCCCTAATATTAATGGACTATTTTGCAAAATTTAAAAATTTTAGGAACTATTTTATAAATTAAAAAAATTACCCGAAACAGTATTCGATATTGACCGGTATCGGTACATTACTGTACCAGAACTCAATCCAATACCGAAATACGATATTCATAAATTTGAGCTTTGGTCTTTATCTTTACAAAACGAGGTTTTGGCTAATGCCAAGCTTTTACGCAATATTATCGTTCTTAATGAAGTTTAAAGCCTGAATGAATTCAACGTTCTTCTTGAATATCCCGAATCCTTTGTCCTGCTCTGGTTGGTTTCCATAAACACGATCAAGTTCGTGGGTAACCATCAAACCAAATGTCTCAAATGGGTTTCAGCTTCGATTTCGGTTTCAGTTTCAGTTTCAGTTTTACGAGGTTTTGTGTTTATGGATCAAGAAATCAAGTTGATCTCTGGATTTGTATATTTTATCATCATTGTTCAGACTTCAGAATAAGCATAAGCATGGTATAACCAAAGTTTCATGTTACGTCACCACACACTATCCTGTATCTTGAAGAGGAAGTTGAGAGAACAAAGTGTAAAATTCGTGGAATTTTACTTATTTACGAATCTTCACGCTGCATACGAAATTGGAAACCAAGGGAAAACATATAAAGGGAGATAAACTAGGCATCCACTTATTATACAGTAGCTTTAAGCTAAGCACGCGTCTGACTATGACAAAGATCAATGTAGCCATCCATATCAGCTCAGTTTTCGTGGGGTTTGCATGTGTGATTGGTTAAGGGTTTTGCATGGAAGTCAAAAAAAGGAGACATTGAAGGAGAAAGAGGAGTGTGTGTGGATGTGAGGAGTGAAAGTGCGAGAGGCTGCAGTTGGAAAAGGGAGAAGAGAGAGAAAGAGAGTGAAGGTTGAAAGAAAGAGTGTGAGTTTAGGATTTGGCATGGGCAAGAGAGGGAAGAGAGGAATTGAAGTGTGAAGAGTTTGAGGGTTTTGAAGTGGTGGATAATCAACGTTATGTTTCATTTAGCAGTCCAGTCTCCAGTGGACATATATAGGCGTCACGTTAAACGTGGGAATGAGTTTAATGTGTTTTTTCATGACCAGAATCATCGAAATTAGTAAAGGGACGTAACTTCGAATAAATTATTAGGTCAATGGTCCAAGCAATATCATCAAAACCTATGTTTTGAAACCTGGATCGGACCGGTCGGTCCGACCGATTCGACCGATGACCGGTCGGTGGTCCGGTCCGGGTTATACTCTAAAATCGGTCTTCAATTGGACCGGTGTGAACCGGTCAAAACCGATCAATTGACCGGTTGGACCGGTTCAACAATTTATTTTTATTTATTTTTATTTTTGAATTTTTTTAAAATATTTTTAATATTATATATAATTAAATATAATTATTGCATAATTATTACGTCACACAGGTTCGACCGGTGGTTGAACCGATCGAACCGATCAAACCGGTGACTAATAAGGCCACCGATTCGATGACCAATCCGAATTTCAGAACATAGCATAAAACTTTAGTTTTGTTATCACTTGAGGAGATTCAAAGTTTAGTTTTTGAAAGTGTAGAAATGCTTGACAGGCACATGTGGCATCAGAAATTATGTTTCAATTGAACAATAAGCCCCTGATGGTCTAGCAGTTTAAAGAGTAGTGAAAAATAATCCTTTTGAGGCAGAAAAAGTTAAATGAAGCAGGGAATTGAAAATTTCAATGCTGTGTCTTTTTCTCCCCTCTTTTCAAATTTCAATCACCTAAAAAGTTAGAAAACATAATTAAAATTATGTTTAAGATTTATAAGTCAAATCATTTCAAAAGGCATAAATGTAGAATGAATTATATCCAAAGACATGATTTATAATTCATAATTTTAATGTTTTAAATTGAAATATGATATTTTTATTTGTATAAAAATTCACTTATATATATTTTAATTTCTCTGCTCTTTATTAGTTAAGTTAAAGTTACGTATTAGTGGACTTTCCGAGACTCGCATTAAGTGAAATTTTTACTAAATGTTGTTTTTGTTATTAATTTCTCCTCAACTTTCCTTAAAACTTTTCATGAGCATGAGAATTCTTATTCAGAAACAAATTTACATGGAAAGTAACTAAAACAAATTATACTGAATGCAGGACTATGGAGTAAGTGTGTATATGTATCGTACACCTTACTTGGTAGATATGGTTCGGGAAAGTGTAGGCACCGTACTCAATTTGAACTCCATAAGAGCAGGAGATACATGGCAAGGAATGGACATGCTCATCTTCAACAGTTGGCACTGGTGGACTCACACTGGAAAATCGCAGCCGTATGTGGTTATTTAATTTGAATACCATCTCAAGTTTCTTATATGGATAAAATCTGATTTACCTTACGTGTTGAAATGCAGATGGGACTATATCAGGGATGAGCAAGGGTTGCATAGTGATATGAACCGCTTGGACGCATATTATAAAGGGTTGACAACATGGGCCAGATGGGTCGACTCCAGTGTTGATCCTTCACAAACCAAAGTCTTCTTCCAAGGAATTTCTCCTACTCACTATGAGTAAGTAGAAGACAGAACTCAAAGAATTCTAGAAGTAAAACATACTACTAGATTCATGGACAAAATCTTGAGTAACACTCTTTGTGTAAAAACAGGGGAAGAGATTGGAATCAACCAAAAAGAAACTGTTATGGAGAAGCAGAGCCTCTTTCAGGGTCTACATACCCAGCTGGAGCACCTCCAGCTGTTGCAGTGCTTGACAAAGTGCTAAGCACAATCAAAAAACCAGTATATTTACTGGACATTACGACACTCTCCCAGTTGAGAAAAGATGCTCACCCCTCAGCGTATGGAACCGGTTCTGGCTCAGATTGCAGCCACTGGTGTCTTCCAGGATTGCCCGATACTTGGAACCAACTCCTTTACGCGGCACTCTTGTGAAACTCTTCAACTTCAGAAACATCTGGTCTTTCTTGTCCCTGTATTTTTTCTTCTTTTTTGTTTCATATCATCATATTATTGAATTACCCAGGTGCAGCGGACTTCTGGAGGATCGAAATAAGGTAGGAAGAAATTGATTGGTTATGCAGCGGTATATATCTATCACGATTTAAGGGAAGTGTCGAGTCTTGGGGCTGCAATGTATACATAGGTTTATCATCTCGCCTGTTCTGAAATTGTTTCCTTGAACTTCAAAGATGTTCAGTAGCCAGACCATTTTGACTTTGAAAATACATATCAATCTTTAAGTCTCAGAAAACGTTTCAAGATAATTTTGGATCTTCAATCCCTCCTCATTTGTAAGGCAAAAGCTTGGTGCACTCTACAGTTAAAAAAGGTAATTTTAAAACATAATGAATTGTTATCAACACATTCATAATGTTGATTCGATCTCAAGTGTCACTACTATTTATGTGTTGTTATCAACATACTCATAATATTGTAATTCAATACAAGTTAAGATTTGATTATTGGCATAGCAAAGAGAGGCACTACAATTGCACTCCGAAAGAACCATTCATGGCAACTCAAAGCTGTCTTTAATGTGCCTTACACAAAATAATCCTTACCTACAGTAAGTATTCATAACTACTACTAAAATGACTTTGGATACAGAACACATCGCGAACATTCAAATTACTAACATTTATGCAAACTGAAAACACACATGCGACTACTTAAAGAGACTTGAGTTGATGCATAAACAATCACTAGTGCTGAGGAATCCAACAAAAGCAGCCATTGCAAATGCTTGATTCCTTCATGAATCAGAGCAAATTCATTAAACCTATTATGTGAAATTAGCAACACACAACTTAATGTATGATGGATGATAAATGAAAATAACATATAATAATTCGAGAAAGGACATAGATAACAAAGACTACTAGTCTACGCTATGTTTGTTATTGTATCAGTTTTGTTGGAATGAACTTCAGGTCTTCAAGTTCTTTGGTTGGTTTGTTCAGTGCGGTCCTTTCATAATAAATTCTATAAACCTTTGAAAAAGGGCATCATAGTTGTCCCTAATAGTAGCAATCTGATAACATAGTCAGGCATCAAAGTTGTGGCTAATAGTAGCACTTTGATAACATACTCAGATTCAAATTTGAATATAGTATTAGTACAGAATCAATCATCACCTTTATAGTGACTCTCCCTTTTATTCTAATGGCAAAAAGTATGAAAATGTGTTAGTGAAGAAACATAGAGGGAGAAAGAGTAAATTGGTGTTGTAAGTTATAATGTCTTGTGATCTATATCACTGTAAATAACAGTGGGCTGCAATTAATGTTAGGTTTTCAAAAGTTCATTCGGCCCATCAAAAGGGTCATATGTATTTTTTTCTTTACAAGTTTTGAGATAATCCCTGTAATTAGTTAGGAGTAAAATTACATATTATTAGACTTTTCTAAATTTTGCATATTAACAAAATTTTTATTAAGTTGTTGTTATTATTATTATTATTATTATTATTATTTTTGTAAGCTTTAAGACATATATTGGATTGTGTCAAGACATATAATTGAGCTTGATTGTTGATAATCAATTACGCATTAGAAATTTGGATATGAAGCTCATTTTTTAGGGAACTTTTAAGCAAGAAGTATTAGTGATCACAAAGGTCTGATTTGAGCCATTGACTACTCATATTTAAACCCTTATGATACTTTGAGGAAAAATCACATACTCACCCTATTAATAGCAACCTATAACTTGAAAACTAACCATTTCCTTGCTTGTCCTACTTTTTTTAACCTACAAAACAAGTGATCAAGTCTCTTTTTTATAGTTATAGTTCAAGCAACGACACTACTTGCTTGTAGAGGTTATCATCAAACAATAGGTTTAGGGATCTAAAAAGAGGCAATGACAAACTTATACATAAGGATGAAGACTATAAATAACCCTTTAACTCTAAAGCTAATTCTGAGGAATGTTGATATGTACGAGGCTAAGAGATACCTTCGAAAGTTAAGACTTATAGAATTTTAACTTCAATATTTGCTCATACATCAAAAGTTCATCGACCAACCAATGCAAACCTTGCTTGCTTTCCTATTTGGAAAGATCAATGTATGTTTTAACAATTTCGAGAATGATATGAAATTTCCCTTCTATGACGTAGTCTATAATAATATCAAGTCAAACCTGCTGCAAAATACTTCGAATGGTACAAGTTGAACTCTTAAGATAAAAATGAGACTCTCCATTTTCCCAAAGCAAATGCACAAGTGAAGAGAAGTTTGTCTCTTTTAGTTTAGAGGAGGTAACAGATGAAGCTTTAAGTTTGTGATTGGGGGGATGCTAATCCTTATCTCCACAAAAAATACAAGAGTCATGCAGTGCCACAGGATCAAGCAATGATCCTACTTGAGAAAAGCTTCCCTTGTGTCACTCTATCACCTTAACTAGGCTTGGGTGGACTATATAGTGTTAACTCGATACTGAGGTGTGAACCTAACCTTACGAGTGCAAATGACTAATCCTAACCATACATTCTATCTATCTAATCACCATTTAATTAATAAAATTATCTTGAAGTCCAAACATTCATAATATATATATTTATTCATTATAATAATCTTTGTATAATCTCATCATCATTCATTATATAAGTTCAAATCCTACTTGGTAACATAATAGTAATAACAATAATTTTAGTCCACAAGTTCACAACTACACTAATGTCATCAATGCCTACATTGACATCCAAAGACACAATTTTCTAAATATATAAGAAAAATGAAAACAATTAAACATTGGACGTCCTTGTCCTCATGCTCACCGTTGTTGCTGTTGGTTAGTCAATTCAATAACCTTTTTTTTCCCTTTTTATTAGGGAGGAAAAAAAATAAAACATGAATATTACACTCAATGAGAAAAATGTTTTACCCTATGAGTGATCATGCATTGGAAGTACATTCTAATTTTTTATCATGCGTTAAAATTTTATTTTCATTTTGAAAACCATTTGGTTTATAAAACAAGTCTTGAGCTTCTAATCTATGCTCGTACGATACCATATGCCTAATGGATATTCTACAACACTCCAACACAAGCATCACCCACATTAAGATATAAGATCAGTTGTCACATTTCATATCAAGGTTTAAATAAGACATTTTTAAATTAAGCATCATTAAAGTCACTAAGGCACAAGTTCATTAATCACCATAATCATCAACTACTTAACAAGATATTATTTCTTTGAAAAAGCAACTTCATATCAAGTATAAAGCACACTTCTAGCTTAATTTCATTATAAATACCCTTCATCAAATTTTTATTCATTTATATTAACTCTTTAATCTATGGATCCCAATTTCTTTTCCTAAGTCACACCGCATAGGTCTTTTTTTTAAGCCAGCTCACTTAAGTCTTGTCTAAGGAAATTTGCCTAAATCAGCTCACTTATATCTATTTCCTAAATGAACTCACTTAGGTCTTATCCAAGAAACTTTGCTCAAGTTACTTCACTCACTACAAGAAATTGTAAACAATTTTTGAAGTTGTCACCCCCCATCACAAATACCTCTGTCACTAATGAAATAGTGACTAATTTAGGAAAATGGTCACAATTATGAAATATTATTGTGACAAAATACTTATTAGAATATGTGACAAAACTATATGGTCATAATAACTTTATAAATTTATGACAAGTTTGTCAACACAAACAATATAAAACAGTGACGAATAAAGTCGTAACAATACTGGCATGCTGCTGGGTATGAAATGTAAAAAGTTTTTCCTAATTCTCACATTGCTATTCTCTCCATTTGAAATATGAGTTCTAATGTTTAATATGGGGACGAGATATTACAAAGATATTGTCACACATGCAAGTAAAAATTATTAATATGTATAAAATATATAAAAATACAAAAAATGTATTAATTCTAATTTCCAATATATAAAATTGGCAAAATTAATATCTAAGACAATTATATTTATTACAATTATTTCAAACTACTACGTACTAGTTTAAGTTAAAACTCTCCAAGGTAAATTTTCCTATCTATTCTTCTTGATGAAGTTCAATATTAATTTGTTTCTTACAAAATAAATAAATAATAAAATTAGTTAATTAGTTTATAAAATATCAAGCTATAAATTTAGTACTAATATATAGTAACTTCTTAATTGAAAAGACTGGCATACCGTACCTTGTAGTGCGGAGGAGGAAATTGAATATCAATTTATTTTCCTTCAACTTTCTTCTTGGCAAGTCTAGCATTGATTGTTAATCCTGGTCCACATTTTTTAGAATTTACATTTCCTATTTAAAAATAACAATTAATAGACATATATAATATTATATTAAAAATTTAAATATATAATTATATGATTTTGAAGATCACGTTACTAATGCTAATAACAACTTTTCCTTCTAGCCTAAGTGCATTATTTAAAGTTCCCACTATAGCATCAAACTGTTGATTAAGAGCCTTTATAGCTTCTAGCTCCTCTACTATACTAGATTCATTTTGTTCATCATCCATATTTGATAAAGATCTATCATTGTTAACCATCTTGTAGTTTCGCATATAATTTTCAATTTTAACCGTCTTACACTTTTAAAAATAAGTAGTTATTAGGAACAAGCAACATAAGCAACTAAAACAAATTATAAGAAAAAAGTTCATGATGTTAACACCTTAACTAGGCTTGGGTGGACTATATAGTGTTAACTCGATACTGAGGTGTGAACCTAACCTTACGAGTGCAAATGACTAATCCTAACCATACATTCTATCTATCTAATCACCATTTAATTAATAAAATTATCTTGAAGTCCAAACATTCATAATATATATATTTATTCATTATAATAATCTTTGTATAATCTCATCATCATTCATTATATAAGTTCAAATCCTACTTGGTAACATAATAGTAATAACAATAATTTTAGTCCACAAGTTCACAACTACACTAATGTCATCAATGCCTACATTGACATCCAAAGACACAATTTTCTAAATATATAAGAAAAATGAAAACAATTAAACATTGGACGTCCTTGTCCTCATGCTCACCGTTGTTGCTGTTGGTTAGTCAATTCAATAACCTTTTTTTTCCCTTTTTATTAGGGAGGAAAAAAAATAAAACATGAATATTACACTCAATGAGAAAAATGTTTTACCCTATGAGTGATCATGCATTGGAAGTACATTCTAATTTTTTATCATGCGTTAAAATTTTATTTTCATTTTGAAAACCATTTGGTTTATAAAACAAGTCTTGAGCTTCTAATCTATGCTCGTACGATACCATATGCCTAATGGATATTCTACAACACTCCAACACAAGCATCACCCACATTAAGATATAAGATCAGTTGTCACATTTCATATCAAGGTTTAAATAAGACATTTTTAAATTAAGCATCATTACAGTCACTAAGGCACAAGTTCATTAATCACCATAATCATCAACTATTTAACAAGATATTATTTCTTTGAAAAAGCAACTTCATATCAAGCATAAAGCACACTTCTAGCTTAATTTCATTATACATACCCTTCATCAAATTTTTATTCATTTCTATTAACTATCTATGGATCCAAATTTCTTTTCCTAAGTCACATCACTTAGGTCTTTTTTTGAAGCCAGCTCACTTAAGTCTTGTCTAAGGAAATTTGCCTAAATCAGCTCACTTATATATATTGCCTAAATGATCTCGCTTAGGTCGTATCTAGGAAACTTTGCTCAAGTTACTTCACTCACTACAAGAAATTGTAAACAACTTTTTAAGTTGTCACTCCCCATCACAAAATCTCTGTCACTAATAAAATAGTGACTAATTTAAAAAAATGGTCACAATTATGAAACATTATTGTGAAAAAGTACTGATTAGAATGTGTGACAAAACTATATGGTCATAATAACTTTATAAATTTATGACAAGTTTGTCGACACAAACAATATAAAGTAGTGACGAATAAAGTCGTAATAATACTTCATTTTATTATAACAAAAGTACCGATACTAAAAACTATGGAATGTGTGACAACATTATATGGTCACAGTAATTTTATATATTTATAACAAGTTTATCGACGCAATTAATATAAAGTAGTGACGAATAAAGTCGTAACGGTATTTCATTTTATTACAACAACATTGTCGCCATTAAAATAATTAGAAATAGTGACAAAATAATTGTTACTTGTGCTTTTTTTTATCAATATCCATTACTTGGTCACTACTATTTTAAGGAAAAAGTGTCAATATCATTTTTTCATAAAAATAGATACATGTTCTTAAAAAACATTGTTAATAGTGTGTTTATTATTGTCGCAAATAAAACTATTAATTCAACAATGGAATTACATTAGTGGTAAAAGAAATTTACATCAGTGACCATATTGTCTAACAGGTGTCTTCACAAGTATAGAAGTTATATGTTATAATAATGTTGTCACTAAATAAAAATTTTATCTTACAATAATTATATCATTAATGTGTTCATGTTTTTCACAAATAATATTATTAAATTTAACAATTTAATTGCCAAATCGATCAAAAAAATTTGTATTGGTGGTCATAAAATAGAAGTTGTCAGAAATGATACAGATTTTTAGTGCCAAGATATTGTCACACATGCAAATAAAATTATTAGTATAAATAAAATATATAAAAATTCCAAAAATGTACAAAATTCTAATTTCTAAAATATAAAATTGGAAAATTAATATCCAAGACAATTATATTTATTACAATTATCTCAAACTATTATGTACTAATTTAAGCTAAACTCTCCAAGATAAATTTTCCTATCTATTCTTCTGCATGAAGTTCACCATCAATCTGTTTCCTACAAAATAAATAAATAAATAGAATCAGTTAATTAGTTTATAAAATATTAAGCTATAAATTTAGGACAAATATATAGTAACTTCTGAATTGAAAAGATTGGTATACCATACCTTGTAGTGTGAAAGAGGAAATTGAACATTAGTCCTCGTCTACGTTTTTTTAGAATTTACATTTCCTATTTAAAAATAGCAATTAATAGACATATATAATATTATATTAAAATTTTAAATGTATAATCATATAATTTTGAAGATCACGTTACCAATGCTAATACCAACTTATCCTTCTAGCCTATATGCATTATTTAAAGTTCCTACTATAGCATCAAACTATTGATTAAGAGCCTCTATAGCTTCTGACTCTTCTACTATACTAGATTCATTTTGTTCATTATCCATATTTGATAAAAACTATCATGGTCAACCATCTTGTAGTTTTGCATATAATTATCAATTTTAACCATCTTATACTTTTAAAACTAAGTAGTTATTAGAAACAAGCAACATAAGCAACTAAAACAAATTATAAAAAAAATTAATGATGTTAACAAGTAAAAAAAATGAAGAGAATATTAGTTCTAGTACTAATGGTGGTTTGATGAGGTAGTGTAGTGGAAATAGCTACATATAAACATGCAAATTTGTACTAGAGTATAGAGGTCTCTTAGTTTATATGCTACTCTTAAACCAAAACATGCATAAGACTTAAAATAACATCGCAAAATTACCATCAAAGAATGCTAGTTAAAAATAACATCGCAAAGTTATTATCAAAATTCAACCAAACACTAAAACGATACACGAATAGCTTCGCTAATAAAAGAGAACTGGACTTGCATTCTTAAGTAGAAAAAAGATAAATCACTAATTGAAGAAATGACGCTAATCAAATGTAAACGTCAAACAAACATTCTTAACCTTCAACATTAGAGAGGTTGGCCAAAAAAATGAATATCTAAGTCAACATAAGGAAGGAATAAAAACCAATAATTGTAGATAAAAAATAGCTGAGAAACATTGAAGAGGAGATGGGAGAGTATCATGAAGGAGGAAAAAGTGAGTAGTATGGAGAGAGGAGTCGACAAATGTAAGAGAGCCTTGTAATCAAATACTTCCTCCGATTCATAATAAGAGTCGTTTTAGAAAAATACACGTTTATTAAGAAAGTTAATGAAATTATAGATATACCCTTGCAATAATTAGCATGGGAGAGACATTGCATATTAAATTGTCTTGAAATTGTGATCTGTATAATTAAGATGAGAGAGAAATGAAAGGTTAATTTTGGAAGAAAAATTATAAACATGTATACAAAGTCAAGAATGACACTTATTTTGAATAATTAAAATGTATCTAAAACGACACTTATTATGAATCGGAAGGAGTTTGCATTAGTATCCTTCACTTCGATCTTCCCATCAATCATATTTTTCACTTCTCTTATCATTTTCTACCATCTTTTCTCCCAATGGTGCTTCATGTTCCGTCTAATTCATGTGACACAGAAATAAAACAAGATGCTTTATTGCTTGTCTCCGCCGGGGACTTGGTCTACAAGAATCAAAGAAGGCTAATCCAGTGAATGTGTATATCTAGTAAAACGCAGGGGAAAACTCACTAGACATTGACTCGGACATCGACTTCTTGTGTCCTGCTGAAGGTTTCGCTGGTACACAGTCAATTCATGACTTCTACATGCCCATGTATGAAACACCCTATGAAACTGATGTGGTTCTGTCCTCTATAGGACATCAGAATCTAAGGTAAATTCGTCTTCTATATAATCATGTAGATACAAGTCATGTTAAGTTCGTGACATACCCCCAGCAAAACCGACCCAAAGATGCCCAAGACGGCTTTGTTTCTTAGGTTCAAAGGAGGCTTTTGAGAAAGAAGGCTCTTTCAATAAGCTTTTTATTGCATGTTATCCTTAACCATTCACTGTACGTCCTCATTAAAGAAGCCTTATCCTCCAACCTAGACATGAAGAAACACAGAAATTGTTAGTTAACTGAGTAACATAACATTTTAAAAGGAAAAAAAAAGAATACATTGAGCATTGAATTGAGAAACTCTAACCTCAACATAACTATCAGGTAAATCACCGATCTGAAACAAACAAAAAAACATTGGATTGGATGGTATTTCTTTCTCTTCTTCTTCCTCATTTTTATAACCTTAAAAAGGCTGAGGAAGGATTATGATATGGGGCTAATGCAGATAAGCTTATGGTTGAACAAACAAGGGTTTGAGTGAGGAAATCTGACGATAGTATGAGTTGCTTCTATACTGATAATCCACCAGTTCCCGCTGATGCATTAAGGGAAACTGTAATCTGAGTGTCATAAATAGGTTTTAATGTCATAATTAGGTTCCAACTTCCAAGGCTTGAATTAGAGTAATATTCATTGGTATTCTAAATGATCATTAATTACTCATAATTAGCTTTTTTTCTATTTTAAAATCATTTCAAATTTCAAAACCCAATACAAGTCTGCATGCTTCACACCTAAATAGATAGGAAAACAAACTATTAAAATTAACAAAAATTTAACCAAATCTAATTTAACATTAAATATTTATAGCCTATCCATGAAATATGAATTTTATTTATTTTTAAAAAATTTTATTACTAAGAACTATAAAGATATTTAATTTTCAAGTAAACATAAAAAGATTATAGTTGATTTAGTAATGATCGAGGGACACGAATGAGTCTCTTACATATGATGCAAAATAGATCTCGTTCTATTTTTATTCAGAGATTTTTTTAATAAAAATATGAATTAAAGTTTGAAGAAAAATAAAATTAGATATATTACTATTTACTATTTACCAATCGATAATATTATATAATTAATTTAATAATTAAAATAAAACTATATAGTAAATTAATATTAAAATATCTTCAAAATATAGACTAGAAATTTTAAAATAATTATTTTATGATTTTAATAATTAAGATAGATATTAAAAATAAATATTAGGTTGTAAATAAAATTTTGCTTATTTAATTATTTATTTTAATAAAATATTAATAAATATTTTACAATATTGGAAATAAAATTATTCAATTAATTAATTTATTTCTAATTTTTAATAATTTTATTAATAAAGTGTAATTATATCGACATTAAATTAAATAGATTTTTTATTGAAAAACATATATAACAGAGAAATCACGGTCGAGGGATTTTTTATTCAGATGCTCAGAATATAGTTTCTGCTATTAATAATTTTCATGATAATTGGACTAGTAGAGTCATTTTGGAATGTAAACAATTATTATGTGCTAGACCTCATATCAAGGTCTGTTGGGTTCGTAGGCAAGCCAATGTTGAGGCTCATACTTTAACACGGGTCTCACATTTATATGCTAGCCGGTGTAGTTGGGATTCCCTCCTAACTCTTTGATTAATACTATTGATATTGCCTTTGTTTCAAAAAAAAAAAAAAAATCGTTCTTATGATTTGCGACAAGAACCAGAAATAACTTGAAAGACAAAAACTAAGTAGTATCACACTAGTAGGCTTCTAGAAACCATTTCTAAAGTTAAGAATCAACTCTTTAAACAAAATAAGCAGAGTCAAAATACACAAATATATCCCAATTCATATTATTTAGGTAGGGATTTCAGTGATTTATCATATTAAATTTTAGAATTTATGTTCATGGTTGTAAAACTATTTTGTTTTTAATTTGTAAGAGTTGAAATAACATGAATATGACAAGAACTATCACTGCACTTGAGAATAATGATTTCTTTACAATAAGAAAATTGTATATTATTATAACGATTTTTGGAGTTCTAATTTTCTAAAACATACAAATATCATTATAAAACACTTCTCAGATGAAAGTAAACGCCAATTTTCTTAATTTTTGGTATATGATATATCTTTTGTTTTTCAGTTTAAGTTAGTGAAAGCAGTTTAAGAGAGTCACTTTATAGTGTTTGAAATAATTTTTAAAAAATAAAATACATTTATTTAAACTGAACTTCCATTTTTTAAATTATTAATTAAAATAATGATTCCATTTTTTAATTAGAATGTAGCGGTAATTAAATTTAAAATACAATTTCTTAAAATTTATATACCAAAACATAGAATGAAAGAAATAAAATGTGAATTGTGTAATCAATTAACTGTGAATGATATATTATTCGAAAGACTTCATAAAAATTTTGTTACGGTAATTTAGTTCTTGAAAGACTTCAGCTAACTCTTCATAGTATTAAGAGAAAGGTCTTCCACTTTATTTACAGTACACCTTTTAGTTTAGGGCAAAAAATTGCAATTCGTTACTTCCATTATGAAAGGCTTTCGCTAATGCATTCCAAATTTCGTAGGCTATGGGTAATCATAAGTATTACTTTATAATCTTTAAATTCATAAATATCGACAATCATCGTTTAACTTTTTGACTTTTAGCATAATACTTTTCATGCCCTCAAAGGGTGTGACTCGATGGTTGTGAAGGATCGCAATACGCAGCGGAAATTAAAATTGCAATCACATATTGATCTATTGCATTTAATAATCATACTCAAAATCTAAACAGGCAGATAAATAAATACCTGGAAAGTGATGATTACTCGATTCGGAACTTCGAAAACACGAAGCCTCTATGTGCTCCACACCGAGAAATATATCCCGCTTTCAACGCTTGATATGGCTATGGTTAATTTTGAAGAACCCTTTCTTCTTCAATAATAGAACAAAACAATTTTGTTTCTATTTCTCTTGTTTACTTTTCCGTACAAAACAAAACCAATGAATATCACTATATTCAAACTCTTCTCTTTGTTTTACTCTCAACAGTCAACACGCATAAACCGAAAGCATCACTTTTCCCATCTCTGTTTGCTTATACTAAACCAAAAGAACAAACCTATTGTTCTTCACTGTCTCCACGTATCTCTTCACAAACTTGAAGAAAACTATCTTTTAATCTCACTCAACGCACACACATGCAAAAGCTATCTATCTGTAGAATATAATTTTTCATTTTATATGCAACACTTTAAACACAAACCGTTTCCACACTTAACTTGCAACGTTTAGTTATTATGTTGGTTAAAACCAAAACATATAATTACCCAAATGCAAGTTCACGATGCTTTCTTATCCTTTTGATTTTTTTTTAATAAATAAAATAAAACTATTTTATTTTATTATTATTTCCAAAATGAAATAAAATAAAACTATTTTATTTTATTCATTTATTTTGTACAAGAGAATTTCCAATATTAATTATATTTTCTGTGCTAGCAAAAAATATAATAATATGCCATATAGATTATTTAATAAATTATGTCATAATAAATTAAATAATCATAAATGGAAAATATTACACTCGTAAGTGTGTGACCAAATAAGTTCATCACTAAGCCGATAGTAATTAATCTAATTAATTACTAATCAAGGTTGGCATCTAGCAACACTCCTCAACTACCAGATAGTGTGAAGTAAGAACTTTACAAAGACGGAACCTAGTTAAGGATAATGCATAATTACCTTCTATCATTACAACTCCGGATTATCCTAAGGTATGGTTTAACTGTCAAACCTTATTAGATAACTAACTATGTTACAGGTCGATCATTAATAATTGGTGAATGAATTAGAAAACTTCTTTTCCTCACTCATTCAATCGCCCTAGCTAAGGTCTTGAAGCAATCATTAAGATAAATGACAACATAGAGTTCAAACTCATTCCTTAGAGTCGATGGATCCCATCTTGACTCACCACTAATCAGATAGGTGCTTAATTATATCCAATGATTATTCAACTAGCATTTTTACACACTAAGGTGTCCGACATTAAAACATAATAAGTAACCTATTGATTACTATGATGATCTTAGGTCAAAGGACAAATATACATTTAAATTCTTATGAGAATATCCCACTTGACAGTTCATTGGTAATATTAACCATTGGGAATTCTCAGTTTGGTCAGTTCAATAATCATATTTCCATATGCATCATCTATATATGTAACCTAGTAAATGAGATGTACTAATATCTATCGAATAGATACTATTACATATATATTGATCTAACCGGATCATTAAAGTCCTTATTTGATGATCATATGATCAAGAACATTTTTAGATTAAATCCTAAAGACTTTACTCTCATTATCATAATCTCCATTATGATGGTAAGTATATAAATTTAATCAAGGACTTATCATATTAGAATAAAAACAATAAACATAATATGATAAAAAATAATTGCCATGTTATTAAACAAAGTTAATAATTACAAAATTATATTGTTCAATCTATTACATAACGATTGGATCATGAACATAATTCCAACAGGGGTAGTATGCAATAGATTAATTTCGAGAAGGACTAGGGCATAAACCACACAAAATTGACCAAATTTGGTTAGGATCTATTGAGATTTTTAACTCATATCCAATTCAAATTTGTGCAAAACCAATTTTAATGTTGAGTTTGTACTTGCTACCTGTTGTGCAAATAGTAAAATACTGCTTTTTCCTAAAAAAAAAGGGTAAAAGACTACTGTCGTTGCATGTTTAAGGGATGATTTAATTAGTGGACGAAGAAGTTTCTCTAAAAATCGCTTTAAGTACTAGCTTCTAGTTAGAATTGCATAGATACTCTTATTGCTTGAAACTTTTCAATTTGAAGAGTTTGAATAGTTCGATGGCTACTTGAGTTGACTTTAATTTAATTTTAATTTATTGACTCCAAAAATTAATTACTAGAAACACGTAATTTATATGTATTTAAAAATTAATTCAGTGCTCTCCTACTTCCAAAAACAATCCCATTTCATTGTTTTATTAATAATATTATCTTTTGAATAAAGATATCAAATACATGATATCATTATAAAGATTGATAAATAAACTGAAATTGGTGAACGTGGCAACGAGGCTTGAGAAAACTGGATATGCCTATATCTCAATTATGTGGACTTGAGCTTCATTGTCCAGGGCACAAAAATGCAGATTTATTGATGCAAAACTGAGTGCTTTAAAACCACCTCCCTCCTCTCTTATTAGATTCTTGCATTGGCTTTAGTCTGAATATGAAGCAGCTTTAACATTCTAATCAACAGACTTCCAAAAAGTAACTAGTTTAAGCCAAAGCTTTAGGCCATATAATGACTATACCCTCAGCTATTCAAGTGTCAAACAGGCAAATTTGAAGCACGTTATGTTTCTATAGAATAATATTGAATTGAAAAATATTTAATGGACAATCATTGGTGGCCTTTCATGGCCAACCTTACCAAAGATATAGGAGTTTAAACTATGCCGAAGGTAAGGAATATCAACCAAGACATGCAAGGGGCACATATACTAAAAACTAGAACCTATCTAATTGGTGAGGAGAAACCGATAACGTTGTCATTCAAGTCAGTGGTCTGCTCAAAATCCTACTCAAATACAACTGAACTATTTTCTCTTACATAATAACTAGCATGGAATGGTCCTAGTTACTATTGCAGATTGTCTCCTTCAAAAGTAGCCCGTCTTTCTCTCTTCAAATTAAAATTCATGAATCATTACAAAATAATTGGTGCATTTGCTAACCTAGATCATTCTCGTCTAACTTCATAAAATAAATCTTTGCTCGTAATGATGCAACATTCTGGCCCGTCCACCAAATGGTTTAGCCATGAGGCAACTTTTAAAATATACACAAAGGGCCAATCTAGATCATTGACATCTTAGTAAAGGACTAGAAAAAAGGTTGACTAAGCAATTGAATGCATCCTAGAGGGGAAGAGGTGTTATATCCTTTATAGCTCTACTTTTGGGATTGGAATAAAAGAAAGCTTATATATAAGGAAAAAGGCAAGATGATGAGGTGCCACATAAGCTTATGTCTCTTTGAATTTTTATATAATCATTCACACTTCTTTAATATGAGATAACTTTTAAATTTTTCACTAAATATAGTATTTTTTTGACTAACTTGATTGTTAGAAGCGAAACACTAAGTAAAACTGTAACATTTGGCTTTGTAGCCTTAAAAATGCTCAAATGGCGCATTTAGATCATATACTCCATATCAAGTTATCAAAGAAAATATTATATCATTTGGTGCTTATTATAGGACTGTAATTAGTTGAACTTCAAAAGTTTACAGTTTACAATTATAGACTAACATCTCCTTTCCTAGAAAAATATGAAACAATCAACCTACTTGCCTCCTCAATCCACATAGCTTTTTCAAGTTTCAACTATGCAAGCCTCTTAGTCATGCTTGAGAAAATACAATAATAACTACAAATCTTGGTCTTATCCTTTCAATCTAAACCTATACTAGCAAAAACTAATGAGGTTAGGTCTGAAATCACCTTAGAGTGCACTATAATGCAAACATATGCAAGATGAAGTTTACTATATTTGACCAACCAATTGAGGGAGGTTTACAAATCAAAAAATCATGTTGGCCCATCAAATGGTGTTACATGTACCATCACAAACTAACACCATTTGATGTATTGTAAGAGCATGACTAAGAAAAAAAAAAGTTAACTTAGACAAACGTTTTAATAGAGGCATATTACTATAGTCTTTGCTATTATAGTAGGATGACTGATATATGCAACCATACGATCTTATTCAAAGAAACGATGAATTTGTATAGAGTAATAGATGCAATCAAATGTCACATCTTCTCTTCAAATTTGACATGCATAATTAGAGGCCAGTACTATAACCTTCCTATATGTTCAATTATGAGTTTCAAGTAAATAGAGAATCATTTTGATTCTCACTTTATGAGTAATTGTTGCAAACCTCGAAACTCAGTAACTATATTTGAAGTCATATAAAAGTTATGCAAGATCCTTTGAAAACTTGTAAGGTGATTCAACCTTAAAATTATACAAGTATACAACATTAACACTCCTATAATGACCATAACCTTCAAGTAAAGGTTAGAAAAGAACCAACCTTATGGAATCCGTGCAGATGGATAGAACTCATGCATTTGAATAGGTCCCAAAAAGGGCTCAAAGGTACATAAAACTAGAAGAGTTAGAGATATTCATGAAGCGACTAAATAGATTTTAAAACATAGGATATTTTGTAGATAAGAAACCCAATACACAATTGCATATACAAGAAGGGAAAGGTAACAAGATTATTGAACAAAATAAGGAAGAAATTAGATCCAAGGGGAACATAAAGGATAAGTTATATATGTTATACATGCTTTAAAATCTTCTTTTAAACTTTTTTAGGGTTAGGGATTTGGAAAATCTCACTACAAGAAAATTAGGAATTAGCGATGAAAAATTATCGACAGAAAAGAAATCGTTGCAAATTACTAACAGAAATCACTTTCTGTCATTAACATAGTCAGGAAAATTTTTTAAGAATCTGTCAGTAAATATGGAGGAAAATCATCCCGGTAAAATTTTCAATGGACCTTATCGATGGTATAAAATGCTTGTCGGTAAAGAAGGCGGAAATTTTTGGCGAAATAAACAAGTTTTGAGTTTACTGACATAATTTTTTCGTTGGTAAATTTTCAAGGTAAATGTGGTCGTCTGCTTAGGCTTTAGTGTTTTAAACAAAGCAAAAATGACATCAATTTATTTAACACAAAATGACATCATTTTCGTTCACATTTAACTCACCCAAAAGCCTCCTCCCCCCTTATGTCTTCTTCTTCGTTGCTCCTCTCTGCCCTACATTTTCTCAAACATTTTTCCTCTCTTTGGTTTCTATGTCGTGGACTCTTCTGCTTGTCGGTGTTTGTCTTCTTCGACCATTGTCATTATGTCCTTCGATGGAGGTATTCTTGTAGCCTTTCATCTCTTTTATTTCAACATAATTTGGATCTATATATTTAGGTATTTAATAACATGCGTTTATTTGGGTATTCTATGATTGAAAAATAATTTTAATGTATTAATATTAGTGATGGAAGGGACGAGATGTGATTTTTGTTATAATGTTGGGATGAATTTCTGATGCATGTAAAGTATTTGATGAAATGTCTGTTATGTTTATATTTATTTTATGAGAATTTTCTATATAATTTAAATTGATATAAATCTATTCTTTTAAATGATGGCAATGTCATAACTTTTATACAAGTCTCTATAACGAAAAAAATGAATACTTCCTACATTGGCAAAATGAATCTTCATCTTAATGATTCCTAATTTTCTTTATATTATTTAAATCTATGTTTCTTGTAGTGTACTACATACAAATATTTTTAAATTAAGAATATTATTTTTACTAGATTCAACACCTATCATTTTTTTATGTCATTATCGAGGATTGGTGTGTTTAATATATATGTATAATCGCTAGATAAATTAATAAAATCAATTACCAAATTTAATCTAAGGATGAAAGACTATCATAATTGGTTAAAATGTTGCATAATTTTTCTATTAATTGATGATTTTGTCTTTTGATCTTGACATAAACTAAGAAAATGTATATATATATATATATATATCTTTTGAATTAAATTCTAGTTTTATTTACTTACTTCTTACTTTTATTAATTTTTAAAAGAAGATCCTTATAAGCATTTTAAGGAATTCCATATAGTGTTTCCAAACATGAAACCTCAACGTGTTAGTGAAGAGAAAATCAAAGTATATGTTTTTCCTTTCTTAATAAGGAACAAAGCTAATAATTGACTTTGTTCCTTATTAAGAAAGGAAAAACATATACTTTGATGACTTTGTGATTTGCCTTATGATTCTCCTACCATGTGGATTGAGATGAAAAAGCAATTTCTTGAGAAAAATTTCCTTGCTTTATAAGTTGCTAACATTAGGAAGGACATATTTGAAGTAAGCTAATTCAATGGAGACTATATATGAATTTGAAAAGATCCAATTAGCTTTGTGTAAGTTGTCCTTATTTGTCACACCCACACCTAAATAGGACCTAGGGTAGACTGCATAGTGTTAACCTAACACCAAGGTACCAAGCTAACCCTAAAAGCTTATATATTTTAAACCTACTTATTAGCTAGCTACGATTTTGCCTTTCACTCAATAAGAGATTCTAAATTCAAAAACAAATAATTCATTTATCATTAAACATTTCTTAAAAAAATCCGATTCCTGATTCACTACTAATGTCCTAAGTCCTACATGTTGGAGTTATGTAAATATAGCTCCTTGGAAAGCAAGTGTATTTATATGTACCTTAATCTTCTTCAGTTACAGTTTTGTAATGAAAATATTTATTATTAATAAAATAAAAGAGTTTGGTTTTA
>JANJEY010000003.1:59295972-59307293 GCA_024703695.1 Erythroxylum cataractarum | reverse complement strand
CCTCAACAGATCGACCGATCTATTTCTTAAAAACCTCCATGACGAGCCGCTGATAAGTGGCCCCTGCATTCTTCAAGCCGAACGACATTACTTGATAGCAATACGTGCCCTGGTCAGTTATAAAAGTAGTCTTCTCTTCGTCTTCTAGACTCATTTGAATTTGATGGTAGCCCAAGAAGGAATCCAAAAAGCTGAGAAGTTCATTCCCAGACGTGGAGTCTACTAACTGGTCGATCTTGGGCAAGGGGAAACTGTCCTTTGGACACGCTTTATTCAGGTCGGTGAAATCGATGCACATTCTCCACTTCCCATTCTTCTTCTTCACCAATACCACATTGGTTAGCCATTCAAGGTACTTGACTTCTCAGATGAACCTGGCTTCAAGAAGCTTCTTTATTTCTTTCTCGATGACCTCCTGCCGTTCCTCGCTATGCCATCGCTTCTTTTGTCTAACCGGTTTGTAATCCTTTCGGATACAGAGAGAATGCAATGCGACAGATCGTGAAATTCCAGGCATGTCGCTCGATACCTAGGCGAAGACCGATCTGTTTTCTACCAAGCAGTCTGTGATTTCTTTGACTAGGCCCTTTTGAAGCTCGGAACCAAGATTTGTGAACTTGGAGTGGTCCGCTTCATCCAATACGACCTGCTGCGTTTCTTCTACGGGGTTCATCCTCTCTGTTTCTTCATCAGCTCTCACGTCAAGAAAGCTCGTCAAGACTACCATCCCGTCTAATGTCTTTATTTCCGCTAAGTAGCATTCTTTAGCGATTCTTTGCTGACCTCTGACAACACCGACTCCATAGGACGTTAGGAACTTCATTGCTTGGTAGTAGGTAGAAATGACTGCTCCGAGGGCATTTTGAGTAGCTTGTCCGATTATTGTATTATACGCCCCCATAAATTTCACAACTAGGAACTCAACGTCCTTCTTTATCTGACATGGATTTTGTTCGAATTTTACCTTCAAAAATACTCGAGCAAAAGGGTAGGCTGATGCTCCAGTTACCCATTTGATAGGTCCTTCTAAAGGTAGTAATCGATGCTCCGGTATTTCCATCTGCTTAAAGGCATCATAATATAATAGGTCGACCGAGCTACCCGTATCGATCATTACCCGTTTCACCTCGTTTTCGTCTATGTTCAGATTTACTACGAGCGCGTCATCATGAGGACAGCTAACGCCATCTAGCTCGGATTCGTCAAACGATATCATCCCATCGTTCTGCTTCTTCCTCTTGGCCAACAAGTCTTCACCAACCTGTTTGGTATACCTCTTTCATCCTTTAACGGTTGATCCGCCTGCTGCACTATCAGCGAAGATCATGTTAATGATCCTACCGGTCGGTCATCTTGTTGTCTGGCTTTTCTGTTGCCTCTTGGCCTAGACTGTCCTCTCGTTTCGCGTCGACCATCAGTATTCGCGTTTTGCCTCCTTCCATCATTCCTATTGTTTCGTCTCTAAGGTTGTCGCCCATTATCTGACCGACCGACCCTATTGTCATTGTCTCGATCGGCATTCTGTTCGCGCTTCAAAAATCCTCCCAGCCTTCCTCTTTGGATAAGAAATTCGATTTCTTTTTTCAATTGCCAACAATCCTCCGTATCGTGACCAATGTCTCTATGGAAGCGGCAATACAAATCGGGGTCCCTCCTATTGGTGGGGGTCTTCAATTTATTGGGTTCTTAGAGGGGTTCCCCATCTGCCCTGATGGCCGCCAATACTTCCGCGTATCGCCTACTGAGCGGGTTGAATTCTCGTCTATATCCCTGTCAATCGGTCGGCTTTCTCCAGCTCGACTGATCCTTCTGTCACTTGTGGGAATCGTCCGCTTTACCACTCGGCCCGCGATCGTCTGCTCTTTGTTTAGTGTTTTTCAGCACTTCTTCAAGCTGGATATATTTATCCGCCCGATTTCTTATCTCTTGAATAGACTGGGGTTGATCGAGGGCTAGTGACTTCTTAAACTCTTCGTCCCTGGTATTGTTCATCAACGCCGCCAACATGGATGAGCAGGTGAGGTTAGGGACCTCGATAGCTTTATTGTTGAAAGGAGCGATAAACTCCCGCAAACTTTCATTCCGTCATTGGGCCAATTGCATCACCTCCAAGGTGGTCTTCTGCGGCTGCTTACTTGTGGCGAACTGGTTGAGGAATAGCAACCTAAAGTCCCTAAAGCAAGTGATACAGCTCGGAGGTAAACTATTGAACCATCTTTGAGCTTCCTCTTGAAAGGCCGTACAGAAAGCCTTACACTGAATGGCGTTTGGAACGCAGTGTAGGTTCATCATCGACTGGAAATGTTGTAGATAGTCCAGGAGATCGGTCTTTATGGTATATTTTTTCAGGCGTCGGTATTTTGGTGTCGAACGTCGGGAGGCTATCCAAGATCGCTGGGATGAAGGGAGAGCTATGTTGTGCAATTGGATGGCCCGGGTGGGAGTTCATGGCCACATTGATCCGATCGTTCATGATTTTTTCTAGGGCCTTATCAGGATGGCGATCGGCCATCGTACCAATCTGCCGTGTGGATGTCTGTTGTCGTTCCTGCTGAGATTGTAAAATCTAACAAATCAGTAGATTAGCCGCTTCTTCGATCTATTTTCGAGTGAGGGAGGTTTATTGCAGTGCAGAAAGATTTGCATCTAGGGGGTGCTGGAAATTCAGATGCATATCGGTCTCAGCGTTGTCCTCCAGGGCTACGCTTTGTTCTTCTTGATCTGGGTTTTGGGGTGGTTGTTGATCATTCGGGTGTGTTGACTGCGTGCAAGAATCATGACGTGTTAGCAGAAGGGTGACAGGTAACTGCTAGCCTATCCTCTGTAACGCGAGTGCCGCGACGGTGGCTATATCAGGGTTGGCTGTTGCTGCTGACTGATCTGTGTGGTTCTGGACGTGGTGCCCTGATGTCGGGCCCCACGGTGGGCACCAACTGGTTCTGTCGGATCCTGGTGAGGCCATGAATTGGCGATTGGGTCCATGAGGTTGGCAGGCTCTGGCTTGAAGATTCCTACAAAATAAAGAAGGCACGTTGGGGGTTGTTTCCCGATAAGCCCCTCCGACGCTCAAGTTGGTCTTTTTGGAGAGTTTTGAGGCTAGCGAATCAAGAGAATTAGGGTTTTTGAGTCTCATACCTGTATTATGGCAGAGTTATACCTTATATATGGAGCAGATGCTAGGTTTAAGTCTTTATGTATGCATAAGAGACTTCCACTTGCGAATGGGCCATGGATGCGTGGATTGGGCCTGGGCCTGGCATAGCCGATAAGAGTTAGGTCAATCCTTGAGAGGTGGACCGATCGGTCCATAGGTCGTTTTGATTGGGTTCGGGCCTAGCACGACCGACCCAACCAGTATCCAAACTCACAATTTTATTTTTTGTCATAAGCTAACTCTTTCAATAACTCTCATCCTTTCAAATTATTGTTCAATCGTTAAAAGGAATAAATGAGATAATTAAGACTATGCTTCTAAATTTTTTATATTAGTTCCATCAAAATTCAGAAATAGTGGAAATTTAAACCGTGAAGATTCCTACAGAGAAACCAATAAAATAAATAAATTATTAAACTGCTTCATTTCCGTACTCGAAGATGAACATACCATAATATAAAGAAATTCTGAAGCAATCCTACTGCCTACACCTAGTCATCAAGGAAACAAACCTATTACAATAGAAATGGGCAAGGAACAAGGGCGATGAACAATAAGGAGTTTGATGAAAAGAGAGCAAAGGAGTTGTGCTTTTGGTGCGACAAAAAGTACTCACTGCGGCATAAATGAACGAAATTGCCAGTTCCAGTTGTACATGATAGAGGAGGATGAATCAATAGAAAGTGGTTTAGCCTGATTCTGGCGAGGCTGGACGTTGTTTTTCAGATCCATAAGTTTATCGTCTAGAATGAGAGAATACCTGCAAAACAAAGCAAGGCACGCCGGGGTTTGATAACCAGTAGGCCCCTTCGATGCTCAAGTTAGTCTTTTTGGTGAGGGTTTGATAGCTAAGAACAGAGAAGCTAAAGTTCTGATCATGTACTTCTATTATGGCAAAGTTATACCTTATATAAGGAACAGACGCTAGGTTTAGGTCTTTACGTATGCATGGGAGACTTCCACCTGCGAATGGGCCATGGATGCGTGGACTGGGCCTGGGCCCGGCATAGTCGATAGGAATTAGACCATCCATGGGTTGTTATGATTAGGTTCAGGGCTAGCACGACCGAACCAACCATAAGCCCCCTACTCCTCTAGTCTGAGCAAGGAGAAGGGTCGAAGGAGTATATAAGGATTTTGTAGCTCGTCTGTAGGGCAGTTCGTGGTAGGCCCGATCGGTCGGACATTAGTGCATAGTGCATGATCGCTCGTACTGGGATCGATCGATTGAGTGCCCCGATCGGTCGATAGATCGAGTGTCCCGATCGGTTAGCATCGACGCTTATTGAATGATAGCTCGAAACAAGATAGATCGGGTGGATATCGAGGCTGGGCGCGTGAAGGTATTTGGTGTAATTATTACTGACGGCGCGTGTCCTCTGACAGATTTTCAAAATTTGAAATGAAACGTCTTTGTAACCTTTGTGCAGCTATCACGTATTTCCTTTCAACTGCTGCGCCGCTCCAGATTTCGAATAACCTTAATTCATCTCAGCTCAGATTCTGCCACATGTCTGAGCTTGGTTCGGATTTTCTCCATGCGTTAAGCATTGATTGGAGCGTCCATTCGACTGATCTTCTATAAGTACTCAGGGTCGATAGACTGTAGATTTTTTTTTACGCCTATTTTGTTCTCCGACTTTCTTCCTGCTTTCATTTGTATTTTCTTGCCCACAGTCTCTGGAGTTTTCTTTCAACTGTCGTTCAAATCCCCAATCTCAAATTCCAACTAGGTACGTCCTTTTTCTTCGCTTTTCCTAAAATTTCCTCTTTATAATCATGTCGTCAACCAGTTCCAGAAGTGAGGTTAGCCCTAGGTATGAAATCGCTGAGGGGGCCTCCCAACTAGCTGGGCCACCTGAAGTAGTGGTGGTGTCGGGGGTAAGAGGTATTGAAGAAATTTCGACGAGAGAACGGAAAAATGGCCTGGTCGTGGAGGAGCCACCGAGAAATAAATCGACGATAACCATGGCGGAGCTGAAACGGTCGATTATTAAGAATAATATTCCTATATCTTGGCGGCCTAGGCTAGCCTTGGGGAACGAACAAATCCATAGCAACTTGAGTGGGTATTTTGTTGTTTATGATAGTTTCTTCTCGGTTGGTCATATGAGGCTTCCGTATGCCCCGATTATTGACGAGGTGTGCATCGACTACCAATTAATGCTGAGCCAGATTCCTCCGAATGGCTGGAGGTTCATTAACGGTCTGGCCTTGCTGTGCCATCAGTTTGGCTGTTTGCCTTCGGTTGGCATCCTACGCCATTTTTTGAGGATGAATCAGAGTTCGAGCTCTGGGTCCGGGATCTCTCATTTGCAGTATAGAGATGCCTAGTTTCGCCCGACTGGAACGGCCTCCAAAATTACCACTTGGTAAACAAAGTACTTCTTCGTGAAGCCTCCGGGATCTTCCCTCAAGTCCCAACTGTGGAGGTATCCTTCAGCCGAGCGATGCAATGACACGTCGAGCCTATCTCTTACTAGAGAGGAGTAAGAGGTGGCAGGTCGCATAAAGGGGCCTGCCGGTATGATATCAGTCACCTCATTCGGAAATATAACGGGGGGGCCTCACCTGGTTCATTTCTAATCGATCCCCCGCCCCAAATTAGTGAGCTAGGAGAAGAAATTGCCCCCGCTGGTTGATTCCTTGTGGTTGATCTATTTACTATACTTGTAAGTACTGGCTTCGATTTCTTACCCTATTTTTATTGTTGTGCAGTCATGGCAAGGCTCGATGATTTTGTCGGGTCCTCCCGTCCCCCTAAATCCAAAAGGCAAGCTAGAGGGAAGAAACAAAGGAAGGAGGCAGAGACCAGTGAAGGCGTCGCTCCGCCAATGGAGCCGGGCCATTCTACAGTGTTGCTGGCCCTTTCGCCCACTGAAGACTGTCCTGACGTATCGGCGTCATTGCTGATCGTGCCGTTAAGTGCAGACCGAGTGTGTTCGGGGGAGGAGGAGATGAAGCCTCCACTCAAAAGGAAGAGGATAGCTCGGAGTGCTGGCCTGTCGTCTGGTCAGCAGGAGAGGAGCGCGTGGGAAAAGCGAACGCCCTGGTTGGATAAGGGCAAAGGGAAGGAGGGAACCTCTAGTGGGGAACGATGGGAGTTCGCGGTTAGCTTTGACAAGGCTGTGTCGCTTAAAGACGCTGGTATGGCTCTGCAGATTGCCCAGAAAGTCGTTCCTCCTGTGGATAAGGATTTTTTGGACGCGCTGAACAATAAAAAGCTGATGGATCGTCTCATCCGCAGCTGCGTCAGAGACATAGTATACGCCTCTGAAATGTATCAACGTCTGGATCAGCTCGACGAAGTGAATCAGAAAATGGATCGGGAGGTTCATGACCTTCTCGAGCAAGTTAACACTTTGAGAGCTGAGCTTGCGGAGGCGAAGGAAAGGTAGGACATTTTGCGGGCTCAATTTTCTTCAGTTGAGGAGGAAAAGAAGTCTTGGGAGGAGGCGAGGAGCATTCTAAACGCTCAACTTGCCACAAGAGAGGAGGAGAGGAGCCGGTTGATTTCGGAGAAGGACTAGCTGGCTAAGGAGTATGGGGGCTTGAAGAAGGAGGTGAAGACGGAGCAGGAGCGTGGTAAGAAATTCCTCCAGGATTGTCATAAAGCGATGGAGGGTAAACACAGGACCGAGGATATGTTGAGAGAATTGCGGTGCTCCATCAAAAAGCAGAGGGTTGAGGCGATCAAGCGGTGGAAAAGGCGGTTCCTCCATGGGGAGTGCTTAGAGTTCGCTTGCGACTTAACCCTTTCGGTCCTAAAAAGGTGCGATGAGGTTCATGTTCCTGACAGGTTGGTGTGTCCTTCGTTTGAGGATTATGCCGAGCCGATGCTTCCCGCTGCTCTCGGCCTTTCTTTGGAGGAAATGAGGGAGAGGGCCGAGAGAGAGCGGACCTATGCCCCGGATGAGGAGCTGGACCTTAGCTCAGAAGAGGAAGAGGATGTCTCTCCGCTGTCTTCTTCTCCCGATCCGGCTACTGGCCCTTCCTCTGCCGACCCGGCTGATCCTGCTACTGGTCCTTCCTCTCCTCCCGAAGGATCAAAACGATTGTTTCCCCTTCTAAGGCTCATCTGGTCGGGCTTGTGACCAGAGCTTTGATTCAAAGAAATAGAAGCTCATTTTTCATTACCTCTTTTATGTGTTAATGTAACATCCCGTTACCGGTGTGAAGGGCATATCGGTAATTGGTATGGGTTAGGAATGAATGCCTGCATATTATTGAATTTCATATGCATTTAGCCTCTATAGCAATTGATAAATGATTAATATTGCATAAGCATATGAATGTACATACATGTATGACTATTTCCCGATTTAATTGTGTAAATTGGAAAAGTTAGTGATAATCGTTCGGATTAGGTTTGGATTATAGAAATTGAATGGAAATTGAATTTAGGGGTTTGAAAATTTGGAATTGGAGTATAGGATTACGTATTTCCTAATTTTGAGGATTTATAGGAATTTTTCTGGAAATTTTAGAGTATCTTGTCCGGATCAAAAAATTGATCTAGTGATTGATAAATCAGATTTCGGTTCCAAAATTGATTGACAATTGGCGTGAGAGAATTTGAGTTATGATTTTAGGATTTAATATTTATAGTCATGGAGAAATCGGGAGAAAATTAGAATAAGGATTAGATTTTTAGACTCTAAGAGTTGGGCATGTGGCAAATGAATTGCCAAACATGCCCTAGTTTAAAATCCCTTGTATAAAATCTTAATCTTTTGAATCTTGCTCCACGACTCTCACTCTCCTTTGAAAGAAATTTTCATTTTTCTTCTTCTCCTCCATCGCGGTTTTCCTTGGTTGTTTTTCTTCATTCCTTTCTTGCAAATTGTTCCCTTCATCATCATCACCTAGCTTGAAGCCTTAGAGTTGGGAAGATGAAAAATTGGTGGAGAAATGGAGGGTATCGTAAGTGTGTATAAGAGTTGGGAATTGGAGTTTTTGTTGATTTTTTTGAAGAATTGAAAGCTTGTATCAAGTAAGTCCTTGTTTATTTATGTTTTAAGCAGTTTAATTTGAGGATTGATTAAAGTAAGTGATTATTGGTAAATGTATAGATTTCGGATGAGATAAGTTGTGGGTTTATTGTGTTTAATTTTGGGTATTTGAGAGATAATTGATATTTGATGGATTTGAGGTTAGAAATGAGTTGCGTGTAGTGTATTAAGTTGATTGGGAGTGTTTTGAACTGAAGTGAATGGATTTAAACCAGAAGATCTGAGAATTTCTGGGTTTTGGGCGTGAATCTGGGTTTGCACGTCACGACGTGTTCATCACACGTCGCGGCGAGAAAGTTTCCTTATGCACACCGCGGCGAGCAGAATTTTGTCACACGCCACGACTAGCGAAGGTGCACGTCGCAGCGAGCAGACGAAGGCACACCGCAGGGAGAAGGTCGCGTGCACACCGCGACGTGGGTGAAATGGTCTCGCTGCGGCGAGGACCCCAATTGTCCGAAATTGAATTGTTTTGTTTTAATTGATAATTTTGAGGGTTAATTCTTAATGGATTGGTTATGGATTGATTGATCTTTTGTTAGAGGCTAAGAATTTTGAATTTAGAAGAATGAAATTTCAGAATTTAATTTGGTGGTTCTCGAAATCGGATGGTGATCGAATAGCGAATTCAATTTCGATTTAAAGATAATTCCTATATCTGGGAATTTGACTTTAGAGAGTTCAAAACTTAGTCAATTGAATTATGGTATTAGGAATTGCTTTGAATTAGAGTGAAAGAGTTGAATTGGTAAGATTTGGGAATAGGATCGTGATATGTATAGTATACATATGTATAGTATGCAATTCAATCGTTGCATGTGCATTACTGAATATTGTAAATTGTGCAATTAGTGATATTGGTATTATTCTGATTGTTTAGAGGCTCAAGTGGAACGTCAATCCTCAGATGTAACAGAGACTTCCCGACAGTAGCTCGGAAGTTTAGAGGTGAGTAACCTAGTTGGTTCCTCGATCTCTGATTTGTTAAATGCTCTGTATGAAGTATCTGTGAATATAATTGAATGATCTGTTTGACGTCAATAAATACTGATAGAATGAGATGTGTTATTGTGCAATTGTGAATGCATGCTAGGCATGATCAGAAATTGGTAATTAACTGTTGTGACTAGAGCAATTTCTGATCGGAGCTATAAGCTCGACTACTGTGAAAAAGGGAATAGTGCATACCCAGAGGGCTCTCCTATCCCTATTATGCGAGGGCAGTAGTGCATACCAAGAGGGCTCTCCTACCCCTAAAACGCGACTATACTGACGCCCAGTCACAACAATGAAATAAAATGAAAACGTCATGCATTAAGTATCGGATTGTGCTGTGAATTTGAAATGGGTTAAATGCATGTGTGATATTGTTTAGTGAAATTATGATTGCTATTATGAATATGTTATTGTGTGATCCGTACGTAATTTTGCGTAATGCATGAATTGGGTGAACCATCGATGATGGTTTCTCATTGAGTTCGCAAACTCACCCAAAATTGCATTTTTTTTTCAGGACAGTGATAGTAGGCTCATAGCTCCAGATAGCGAGACTTTTCCTCTTTGGTGAGTGCGTTGGCGAGTGAAGCATGGCTCACAGGTCGGTCAGTTGGGGTTGATTTTGGGGATGACTTAGCTTAGGAATTTATCTCAGTTCCTTTTTGGGAATATCTGTATAGTTTATGGAAACTGATAGACTTGTAAACTCTGTTTTGAGGTTATGAAATGAAAATCTTTGGTTTTAAGAATTTAGTGAGTTTGATATTATGGTTTAATTATATTGATGCCATGTGGAATATTGAAATGATCGAATCGTAGTGCACCCTCGTCGTAGGTTATGTATCGGTATGACTTACAGGCATCCCGGTGTATACCCTACAGAAAGGGGGGCTACAGTTAAAGATTAGATGATTCTCTCGAATAGCGGGTTGCAAATGAGTGCACTCGATGTGCGTTGATCAGGTGAATTAGGCCGAGTGATAATGAGGCCGAACGATCTGAGATTTTGTCTTGGGATCCTGGCTGAGCATAGTCGATCGATGTCAAGGCTGAGCGATGGTTCCAAGGATCTCATCTTGGCAACCTGGCCGAGCTATATCGTGGTCGAGTCATGGTTCCAAGGATCTTGTCTTGGCAACCTGGCTAAGCTATGTCGATCGATGTCGAGGCCGAGCGATGGTTCCAAAGATCTCGTCTTAGCAACTTGGCCAAGCTATGCTGAGGTTGAGCTATGGTTCCAAGGATATGGTCTTGGGAACCTAGCTGAGCTATGTTGAGGCCGAGCCATGGTTCCAAGGATCTCGTCTTGGCAACCTGGCCGGGCTATGTCGAGGTTAAGACATGGTTCCAAGGATCTTGTCTTGGCAACCTGGCTGAGCTATGTCGATCGATGTCGACGCCGAGCGATGGTTCCAAGGATCTCGTCTTGGCAACCTAGCCAAGCTTTGTTGAGGTCGAGCCATAGTTCCAAGGATCTTGTGTTAGCAACCTAGCCGAGCTATGTCGATCGATGTCGAGGCCGAGCGATGGTTCCAAGGATCTCGTCTTGGCAACCTGGTTGATCGACGGTTGATGGGATTTTCTTCTCTTTGCCAAATTTAACAAATTTTTTTCTTTCTGAGAAATCTAAAAACCCCTTTATTGATGATGATAAGGGCGTGGGTCGTTAAAAAACCTGACTGGCAGGGCCAGGAAAAAGGTACCCACAAGTTTTGTACAATAAATAATGATAAACAGAGAAAAGAGAACTAAAATAAAGCTTATCTACTGGTAGAACGCTTTTAGGTTTTGAGAGTTCCAGGGCCTCAGTAGAATCTTCCCGTTCGTATCGCGTAGGATGTAGGAGCCATGTCCGGCTTGCTTGATCACTTGATAGGGTCCTTCCCACGCCTGTCAGAGCTTTCCAGGATGCTTTCCAGTCACCTCGGCCTTTCGTAGAACATATCTGCCGACCTTTATATCACTCGGCTTTACCCTTCTGTTGTTGAACTTCATTGCTTTTTGCCTGACGGCTTCCAAACGAGCGGTTGCCCTATCCCTGTCTTTGTTGAGAAGCACGAGTTCCGCTCGGTGGGCTTTGTTATTCCGCTTTTCTTCATAGCTCGACACTCTTTGATTGTGCAACACCACTTCTACTGGAACTAGGGCTTCTGCCCCGA
>JANJEY010000003.1:59231751-59243892 GCA_024703695.1 Erythroxylum cataractarum | reverse complement strand
TGTACACGACTTTGAATAAAACGCGCTAAAGGGGATTGCCTTTAGGGCACAAATAAACAGTACCGTCCATACATAAGGCGACTTATCCCTTGTACAAGTCGACTTATTGGTACTGGATGCGTGTAAGTCGACTTATCCACTGTAACAAGTCGACTTATACACGACTTACACTTACAGTGAGGTGTGCGGCTGTGTTGTCTATGTGGTTTTGTGTGAGTGTGTGGAGTTGTCTTTGGAGTGTGTTGTGCATGCATGTGTTATGCTTGGAGGGTTGGAGATTTCTTTGTCGTGTCGTGTGCGAAGCTGGAGAGTGGCGTTGTGTTGTTTTTGGTTGTAAGGTGTGTTGATTTGAACGCAAAATAATAGCTGGCGTTGTTAAAAATCCTACTGGCTGTTTGGTGTTGAGAAGAGAGCTGGTGCTGGAGTGAGCTTGTACTGTGGAGTGCGTTGTGATTTTGTGTGAGAGTAGTAACTGTCGTGAAAGGAAGAAGACAACAAAGCAATAGAATAAGGTAGGTGGCGTAAGGTGAGCAGTCCAGGAGCTGGAGGTGCGTGTGCGTTGGAGTAGCTAAGTGAAACAGTTGAGTGATTAGCAAAATTAACTTTCCCAATCAGCAATAGTGTGAAGGAGAGTGTGGATTGTATGCCTGCGGTGGTGGAGCTAAAGATAGAAACAAAAGATTCAACCCTTCATCAATAACCACCGTTGGAGCTCAACATCGGCAGCAGCTTTAATGAATTTTTGTGGCTAGTTTATCATAATCCTTTGGTTCAATGGCAAAGGCAGGAGCTTGGATTTTCATAGGGGATTTTAAACTACATTTTTCTTCAAGCCATTTAATTAATTAGCTATTCCTAGATCTTAAGATAACTATTTAATTATTTGGAGTTGTGTTTTGATTATATTTTTGAATTGGAAGATTTTGTGATTGGATTAATGTTTGGCAATTTATATTGTGTTGATTTCGGATTAAATTTCATTACATTGTTTTAGGTCAAAACTTTGTATTGAGATTTTAGCGAAATTGGTGATTATTCAAGGTGGCTTGAATTATTTGGAACATTTTATCTGTTTCTAGCACTAATTCTGTTTCTTAATTATTGCGTACAAGTCGAGCATTGGTGTTAGTATCCTTAGTTCTACTTTACTAGTCTGGTGGCAGTTAGTAAACTAGGATTTTTTGGAAAATATTTTTGTAACATTTCAAGGGGGCTCGGTTGTTAGTTAAAAGCTCGATTTTAATTCTTGGTTCAATTGTTTTAACTCCCATATCTTTTTGAGTGGTGATTTCCTGCGTTATTGAACTGGAGGATTGCATTTATCATTGTCATTCACTCATTGCCATTTCATATTTCTCATTTCAATTTTTAAAATACCAAAAACAACAATGATACTTAACATTATGTTGAATGCCGGACCACGGTCTGAAGATGAATGTGATTTCAAAAGCATGTGATAGACTGAAATTACGTGAATGTGATGCATTCTATTACATGGATGCATGAAATATAAAGGCAGTTGTGACCGGAGTTGCCATCGAAAAAGAGCTTAAAGCTCAGAATGTTGAAAAGAGCCTAGAGCTCAAAAAGTGTATAAGACCCAAAGGTTCAGTATGTACAATGAGCCCTATATCTCCAACGAATAAGGGACAGTTATAAAATGAGCCCTGTATTCCCAATATATAAGGGTCAGCTATAAATAAGCCCGATATCCACAATGGATACAGGACAGTTAGGTACTCGGTCATAACAATGTAATAATTAGAAAAGAGTCACATAACCATTTCATAAACATTTTAAATAAGTATGTTTGTTTGTTTGAAATGCGAAATTACCTTACTTATAAGTGAGAATGTGACAAATGATGAATATTGCTAAATGCTAAGATGTGAATTACAAGTTACGTGTATTGATGTGTTGTATGAATTGAATAAACCATCGATGATGATGACCTCATTAAGTTTACAAAACTCAAAAAAAATTTGTAATATTTTTTCGGCCTTGAAGAATTACCCCATTAGATAGACGGGAGTTTACACTGCAATCAAGTAAGAGGTTAACATCGAGATCAGTTCGCGTCTACATTTGTTTTCTTTATTTTGAATCAAATAGAGTTTCCGCAATTATTGTAACTTGGGTATTCGAGGATTTTTGTTTTGTAATAACTTTCTATATTTGAGATGTTTTGTAAATGATTTTGCAATGTAATGAAATTATGACTACAAGTATTATGTATTTGAAATTGGCCCAAATGGCTATTAAAATTCGGATGATTGTATTATTGTGATTGAAAACGTTTATGATTAAAGTGGGCCCAATTTGATTACTGATTTCCGCATATGCTTGTATTGTTTTTTTTTTAATTTGTACCAATTTTCAAGTGTTCGATTGTTCTAGCATGTCACCCTTGCAAGATGTGCACTTGGATATCACTCAGGATGCCGGGTATATGTCTAGCGAGAGTGGGGTGCTAAAGTTTGGTATCAAAGCCCAGGATTAGTATCTTATACGGGTGTTTTATGAAATATGTATCAAGTTAGTTTGAGTGGCATGAGTATAAGTCACATGCATGAGCATATGTTAAGTGCTTGAGCTAATAGAAATAGTGAGAAAAGTGATCATATGTCATAATGTGTGAAAATGGAACTTGTGGATATTTAAAAATGAGAAATGGTATATGATTGGATATAGTAGACAAAGATTTATCAAAATTGTATTGTTGGATGTATTAAGGAATATGATATTAATATTATACCGTGATGATATATCTTCGAATGCGAACCCAATGTGAATGAATTATAGTGGATTATTTGAGGAAAATAAGGATATATGTAGAAATGATGAGATTAAAGTCTACAAGCCAAGTTGAAAGAAAATGAATTTTTCTATAACCTTAAAAGGTTAAACTTGAATATAGAATGGTTGTGTGAACATCGTGATAAGAGTTTATGATTCAATATAAGAAAATATTAGGTGAATTGAGATCAAAAAATCATAATGATTATGCATCAGTAATCTTGGAGTATTTACTACCTGCAATTTTGGAACTTGTCTAATGTTTATTCTTCGAAACATCACCAACGTTAAATCAATTTTGAGTGAATTAGTTATATATTGTGAGAGTCAAAAGCTAAAATATGAGGTTAAGAGGGCCCTTCTGATCATGGGCCCTAGGTAGGTGCCCTATTGGTCCTTGCCTAGGGCCGGCGCTAACTGTACCTCCTAATATTCTACATGTCAACTAGATTTTTACTGAATGTTGTTGTTATTAGTTTTATATGTATTTCAAGGTTCCCTCTTATACTGACAACGGGCAGACTAATTTATGAATTGAATAACGTTTAGCTAGGCCATTTTAGAAGTAGCCATTTTATTTACTTAACTAAAGCTCGATAACTTGCTTTATATATGGGTGTACATATAGAAGTTTCTTGTATTAAAAACTTATTTTCTAATTGTATAAACTGAGCTTAATAATAATTTAACCTAGTTTTAACATGTGTATAATTTCCTAATTAGGGCCAAATCCCTTGAAAATGGGTGGACTGAATTGATAAACTTTTTACTTATAACTAACTTAATTAACTAACCTGTATAACTAATAAATTATATTTGTATTTATATTTGACATTATGGTTCAAGCTTATTCAACGGACTTCAAAATCAGTTATAGTACATTCTCAATTGCTGCATTACAGGTAAATAACACACTAAATTGGTTGGCATAACGAACATTTTTCTTTATTCAATGCGCATATCAAGTTCAAAACATTCAAGTCGAGAGTTGCTTCCAATTCTTCCGCGCAATGTAAATGTCTTGTGTTTTAATGCTTTACTTGTACTTGGTTTAAGTTTTGTCAAGTTCAATTATTTCTAATTTAAAATAAAGTTTGCTACTTCCAAGTTTGCAACTTTGTTCACCTTACATTCTCTCATTTTTATCTAAAAGAAACACAATACCCTATGTGATTAAAATCCCTTCAAATCAAATGGCTTGAAGGACTTACGAAATGAAATTGTGGAACCGAGCTCTTATCTGTGTTAAAACATAAAATTATGCCATTATGTTACAAAAGAAATTCTACAGATGTTACGCACATGATCTTAAGATTCATTATTATAAGCAAGAACTGGGGGAGGAGTAAATTTATTTTTATTAGAATAGCTAACAGAAAATAGGATAACAATGTCATGTAAATTGATTATGACAACAATATACAAGTGAAGGAGCTTCTTGCTAAAATGAATATATACACTATATAATGTGGAGATATAAAAGATATGAATAGAGATAGAGAAGAAGGATGCAGTCAACTTACACTGGTTTGGCTTACAATCCAAAACTATGTTAAGTCCCGAAGTATTCAAGTTGAGTGCTTCACTATAAAATCAAGTAGTAATTTGACGAGTCTCTCTAAGGTCACAAGTTAATATTTTTCAAGATTTTTAACCTTCCAAATTATTAGTATTTCACTAGCCTCTATAAGCTCTTAAATAAATAATAGGGTTTGCTCAATATGAGTTTCAGTAATCTCTCTCAACAGAATTTCACTTTCTAACATGCGTACAAGATAATTTTTACAAAAATATCACTATCAAGAATGCATATGCTTTTGATGAATTTCGACAATATAGCTTTGTAAGCTTCCATATCATTCAGTTGTTTTTCACAATTGCATTGGCTCTTCGTTAAATAGATATTTCTTCAATTAGCCGTTGCTTCACTTGCATCCTTAGTTAACTAGATTGATCTGAGTTTGAATAATTTCGATGCCATTTTTTCCAAAAATCTTCCACTAATATATGATCATAATTAGTATGATCCTTTCGGATGAACCATTTCTAATAAGGTAAGTTCATAAAGATGTTCCTACAAGAAAGAAAGCATATTTCTTATGATTTTATTTCATTTCAAGAATTAAATCATTAATTATACAAGGAAATAAATCCAATTTGAATTTTAACGTATTATATAGTTATCATCAAAATCATTAAAAAATAAACCTTGAGCTGACAATATCCCCATGTTTAATGATGAAGAGAAAAAATAGATATATTTTTCAAAATTCAAAAAGATAATAGATAATTTCGAAAGACACCTATGACTTTTATATATTCAGACACAATTAAAAGGAGCCTATCTCTTAAGAAAGGAACCTTTCGATTATATATCATAGATTTTCAAAAGTTTAACAACATAATCAGTCACATATATAATTGATCATTTATATAATCGAGACAACATTGAGAAATAAGCATTTAGAAATAAACGATCTATTGGAAAGGTTTTGAATAGTGGTTTGTATTGGGAATCTTTGTTTAGAGATGTTTATGTATTTTATAAAAGTTGTGATAGATACCTAAAGACAAGAACATTATTTAATAGAAATAAAATGCCTTAAAACTCTAATTCTTATAATGGAGATATTTGATGTATACGACATTGATTTTATGGTCCTTTTGCTTAATCTCATGGATTTTTATATACTTTTAGTAGTTGATTATGTTTCAAACATTAACATGTATATATGCTGGACATCCAAAAATTTTTAAATTTCAATAATCCATAGATTTGTTAGGCCATACCTCTTTTGGAGTCTTACAGTCAATGGCTGTTGATGGAGAGCGATTTATCAAGCAACACATTATTGATGCTGCTTAAGCTCTGAAATCTTTTGAAAGGCTAGAGTTAGACAACATACAGCGGACTTTCTCCAAAATTGTTTTGTTCATTCTTTCTGCCATAGTGTTTTGTTGTGGCATACTTCTGACTGTCAAATGACTTACTATTCCTTCATTATTACAAAAATCATTAAAATCATTGTCACGGAAATCAAATCCGATATCTGTCCTGAGCCGCTATATTTTTCAGCCTATCTTTTTTTTCAATTAGCGCCTTCCATTGTTTGAAAATGATAAACACGTTATTCTTGTGTTTCAAAAAATATGCCCACACCTTTCTGGAGTAATCATCAATGATAATAAGCATGTACTGGGCACCACCTTTCGAAGAGACACGTGTAAGGCCCCAAAGATCAAAGTGAAAGTAGTCTAAAGCATCGTTTGTCTTGTGAACCACAGTAGAAAAACTGCCTCTTTTCCACTTGCCGGATACACAAAGTTCATAAAACTTCAATTTTGACACTTTTTGGTTACAAAGAAGACCTCTTTTGCTTAGTAGTATTAGACTTCTTTCACTCATATGTCCTATTAAACTATTTAATTAGCTTCACATTTCTAATCATTTTAAATTGGATTATACGTGATATTACTTCATAAGGTTTTATAAAAAAATTTTAACTTACATTTTTTATTGAAAAGACTCTTTATGTTGAGGGAGGTAGGAATTTAGTCCTCTAATAATGAATTAAATTATTATATTTCAATCAAAAGTAACTTACTAGAAAAATGAAAAAAGTTTCGTTAACCTTTTAGTCAAGAAAGAGTCCAATATTTGAATTCTATCTTATTATAAATTTATTTTAAACGTATTATTAGTTAAATAAGTTTTATTTTGAAAAATATATCAATTTTAGAAATATTTATCTCTGAAATCTTCAATTTGAAAAACAACTGCATTCACAACGTTTTGAATTAATTATCTAACAATTAGATTAGTTTATGATAAAATAGAAATTATTTAAAACTAGTTTTGGAAAATTTTAAAAAACAATTAGATTAGTTGCCATCTAAACCAATGCTTCCGTACCTACAATTATAGCGATTAAAATTAATATTTCATTGAATCTCAAAATGATTATAGATACATAATTACTTCTCTTTATCTTTAACAGCAATGCAGCGGGTTGAAGGAATCAAAGATTCCATCTTCTTACATAGCTTATTACAAACTCAAACAACAAAAATAAAGTTAAAAAAGAATGACCACCACAAAAGACTCATCATCTTCTACTTGATATGAGTTGAAATGAATCAAATAGCTTTTAACTGGAGTAACAGTCTTACTCATTGCCCTCCGCGAAGGCATTTCTGGTCTGTCCCACAGCCCGGAGTATATGGGTTGGCTGGTGGCGCTGTCGGGCAGCCTCCAGGTGTACCTGGGCTGCAGGAAGCGCCCAAGTCTCTTTTAAGGGCTCCGTAACTTATAAAAGTATCCTCTGTTTCTCTTGCCAGAACCATGCAAACCAAGAGCAACCCAATACCAATAAAAGTCATCAACTTTTTCGACACAGCAACAGCAGCCATTTTCTTTTCTTTCCTTTTCTTTTTGTTTTGTTTTTTCAGGATGATGACGATGACGGGTGGTTTAGAATTTGTTTTATTTTTAATGAAATCATTGAAAAATATCGGAATTTATACACAAAATAGCTGTCTATAATTAGGAAATTACCAGGATTTTTTTTTTCTGTTGATAGAATGTATACTATATATGAATGGCGTTCAATTTCGAATCATGTTGATCTGGTGCTGCATGTAGACCTGGACTTTGAATGGATAAATTTAACGACGACAAAAATTTGTTGTACGAATCGTCACAAAATCATGGTAGTAAAATATGATTGACGTTTTTACAAAATCATCACAAATTATATTTCGCTCCGATCTCAGATACATCACCAAAAGAGTTAGGTGAGGATACATGTTATCGTCGCCAATGATATTTTGGGATGCTTTCTTTTTGTGACTAAAAGCTATTAGTTACGTTCGTAATAAATGTTTTGTGATGATTAAGTTTTTGTGAAAAAAATATTTAGCGATGGTTTTGAGAACGTAGATAAATGTTTTTGGCAACGGGTTCAAAAGAGTAACTAAAACGTTTTTGCGAAGATTTTGGAATCGTAACTAAATTTTTTTATCTACGTATTTGATTTAATTTTTAAAAATTATTGGTGTTCGTTATATTTATAAAATTTTCCTTTTGTAATATAAAATTTATAGAAAATGTAATCCAAATTATATGTAGTAATTAGAGTTTTGTATCATCACACAAAATTGTCAAATCATATAATAGACAATAATACAAAAAAATATTTATGTAATAAAAAATTATTTTTGTGTTATTTGTCCTATAAATTTTTAAAATAACATTGTTGTTAACTAAATTTAATTTTAAACTTACAATCATTGTCAATAATATTTAATTTCATTATTCATAATATCATATTAATATTTGATATTGATTTTCTTTGTTTACTATATTGTATTTATTTTTTAATTACATAGCAATAGATATAATTATATATGGCAGTTAATACAAAGTTGTTTCATGTCGTTACTAAAGGTGAAGCCAAATGGTAATGGCCCACCATTTTACGATGTTTTTTTTTAATTGACAAAAAATTGTGTATTTATTTCAAATTAATCAAATACGATGTTCTTTTGTTTAACAAGAAACAATGCCATTTTCTACTAGGTTGTTAACACCAAAATAAACCTCTCTTCTTTTTCATGTTAGCCATCAAGATTCCTCTTCATTCATTATCTAATAAGTGTCATCCCCTCTGTTATGGTTGTCTCTTATGTTGTGATCGTCACAGTTGAAGAAATGTCGTTATCTATGTTAGTATTATACTTCTTTTTTATTTTCAAACCCTATTTCTTGTGCTCTATTTTACTGCTACCTTTAGGAGTTTATTGTGAGTTTTGTGTTCTGCTTATGGTATATGGGTTTTTATTTGTGTTTGTATTTGGAAGATGATTTCTTATGTTTATGTGTTGGATGTGTATGGGTCGATATTTTTTCCCCACCTTCCATGCTTGTTTGACAAAAGTCTCCTTAAAGTTTGATGAAATGCTTGAATGTTTTTGTACATATTTACTTTTAGTTATACCACTTATATAGTATACTGATGTATCCATCAAAATGGCTGTATTTCAATGTATGATGAGGCTATGATTACACATAAATTAAAAGTCAAATAGTCAATACCATAAATATGGTCAATTGTGTTTTTGTGTTAAACAAAACAATTGCAACTCAAAACTAACAGCCTGTTACTTTTATTATTAAAAGATCAAATCTTTTAACATACACACATTTGAAAACATATATACGATGGAGTAGCTCAAACCTAACAAGCTAATTATTAAGATAATTTAAAGCTAAATCACAATTACACGACTATTTTTATAGGAGGATTCTATAAAGTATGTTTATGTATATAGAAGCAATTATATTTCGGAGTTGCAAGGAATGTTTATACATCCCTTAAACATAACACATACACTCTTAATATTCTCAACCTTATCATCATATGAAATAATCTCACTTAATAGATCACAAAATCAACCTTGCTAGAATGTCGAAACATTCAAATAAGAATTCTTCTATTTTGACTTTTCAAAATTAAGCTATTAACATTAATTCAATGTGGAATGTCAACATGACAACTAGTTTCTAATGGTGGAAATAAGCTTCGTTAGGAGAAATGTGGCAAAATTTTCCAAGATGAAGAACAAATCAATGCAGACCAAATCCCCTCATCAAACTCTAATCACTGCTTGCCTTTCATAGTCGATCTTCTTTAGGCTTTTTAGTATCATTCAAATTGCCTCTCTTTCTTTATTATTAATATATCATTTTTTTGTTATGAAGTTATTATATTAAAATCTGATTGTACATACTATATGTCATGTTAAGCTTGCTCAAATCTTCAAGAGAACATAGATGGAAATGGAGGTGATAGTGATGTCCCAATGATTCGTATGGGATTAGGGAAATTGGTGGTTTCGGAACGGTGGTCAATTACAAAAACTATGTTTGTTTATCAGTCATGTATGCATGTGTTCGAATTTGACTTCCTAATAATGTTTCATTTGGCTTTGATTGTTTTATTCTCTTTACTCTTAATAGCATGCTAAAATCCCAATATTAGTGAACGTCATACATATCTAGTTATGATCTAACAATTGTCTTAGTTAAAATCTCATACAAAATGAGCTTCATAGAATTCCCTTAATTTAGAGGTTCAAAATTATTAAAGAAATCAAGAAAAAGAGGGTTAAAGTGGCTTGTAATAAGGTTAATATTCAAGAAAATAAAGATGAAGGCTTAAATTGTTTCTCAAGGGATAAAGGTAGAATTGTTTAAAATAAAAATAATTTTCTTGAATGCCCCTATTATTTCTATGCATAAATTAACCAATAATATGTTCTCAAAATGTATTCAAATCAAATGCAAGCCCTTGCATTAAAAAACATATGTTTGATAACACACAATAAAAAGAAATATGTGAGTATCAATGTGATGAATGCTCTTAGGCTCTAAAGCTCACATAAGTGTCAAAATGTATCAAATCTTGGACATTTTCATTGAACAAAACCAATGAGATACTTTAAGTAATTTAATGGAAAAAATACTAATCATTTTGATAACACACAACAAAAAGAAACATGTGAGTGTAAATGTGATGAATGCTCTTAGGCTCTAAATCTCACATAAGTGTAAAAATGTATCAAATCTTGGTCATTTTCATTGAACAAAACCAATGAGATACTTTAATTAATTTAATGTAAAAAATACTAATCATTCTTGTCTATCTCATGCATTAACGCTAAAACAAAAAATTATCCTAGGGATTATTTCAAAACAACAATCAGCAAAATCTAGGTTTCACTAGGAATAATCAACATATAAATAATAATATTCATGAGTTTAAGCATAAATCACAAAGTTTATCATGATCCATATTCTTCCCCCTTCCTACACCTAGATTATACACTATCCCAATGTATGCAGAAGATGCTCAAGTTCCATAAAAGTATAAAAAAAAATTCATATAGTAGAATATGCTCATAGTCTTGAGCATTTAAAAGGAAATGTATCACAATGTAGGTAGACATTGTTGGGCGCAGCGGGTGTATTTAGTGAAAAGGGAAAATAAAATAAGCAAAATGGACACAGGATTTTTAACGTGGTTCACCCTTAACTTTGGGCTACGTCCACGGACAAAACTCATAATATTTCTTCCACTATTACAAATAATGGGTATACAGAGATAAAACCAAAATAGTGACTCACAAGGTGTTTCCCAACCTAAAAATACTAACCTCACTATTTTGTCACTCACCAACCTTTAGGAATAACTTTCCTAACTTCAGAGCAAAACAAAGCTCTGGCTTTCTCTATCTGATTTTCTGTTTTTCTATTATGTTCGTGAAGTGGGGAGTGCCTTATATAGGCACTCCACCGCTTAAAAATCTTCTCTTCAATTTTGGTAGGCTTCAACATTCCAACAACTACTACAGGCGGCTTCAACGAATACTGCAGGCGGCTGCTTCAACAACTACTGCAGCCGCAACATTGGAATGATGAGTCCCTTCATGGGAGAGGGACCCATCTCCAACACTATGTTCTTTGGTCAATTATTAGAAGGTCTAATCGGCTCAATCGGTTCAATTTTTAAAATTATGAATTATTCAATTTTTTGATTTGATTAATTTTAATAATTCTCGTTATAAAAATCGATCAGTTTATTAATTGATCGATCAATTTTTATAAATTAATAAGTTTTATAAAAATTAAATAAAAATTTTAATTAATTTTACAATGATTTAATACCAATTAAACATTAAACATCTTATCTTATTGATTTAACTTTTGATCCGATTTTTTAAATATTGACACCATTAAATAGATTAAAGTGATACGTAGCAAAAAAGAATAATGTAATAGCACGAGCTTTTATAACATTCTATAAATTGTATGCGTTAACTAAGTCTTCCAACAAATTAATAAGTTTGGATTATGCAAATTTGATAGTCTCAAACATGCTCAAATCAATTCTCCCGTAAGGTTCGTTCACGGAAGATGAGTCAAGACTTAAGATCAAGCCAAAAGACGTAATTGTATTATTCCTTGTTGGTTCCGGGAGGATGGTTCATATCTAACTCAACCAGGGTTTTAAAATTCGGACCGGACCGGCGGTCGGACCGTCCGGTGATCAGTCGGTGGTCCGGTCCGGTTCCTATCCTAAAATCGGTCTTCAATTGGACTGGTCAAAATCGGTCAATTGACTGGTTTTGACTGGTCGGACCGGTCCGGTTGGACCGGTTCGCTAATTTTTATTTTTATTTTTTTTTGAATTTTTTTTATTTTTTTTTATTTTTTTTATTTTTTTAAATATTTTTAATATTATATATAATTAAATATAATTATTGCATAATTATTACGTCACACCG
>JANJEY010000003.1:59146933-59160123 GCA_024703695.1 Erythroxylum cataractarum | reverse complement strand
CATAAACCATACCAATCCACTCAAAACCCCAAAGATATCAAAATCAAATCATTTCTTTTCTTCTCAATATTCTTTAAATTTTAAGCCATCTATTATACAATACATTCACCAAGCACTCCTTAAATTTTATTTTCATAATTCAAATTTCACTCAAAGATCGGGGTCCAACATAAAGTGTGCAAACCAAGTTGAAAGATAATGAATTTTTCTATAACCTTAAAAGGTTGAACTTGAACATAGAATGGTTATGTGAGTATCGTGGTAAGAGTTTATAATTTAGTATAAGAAAATATTAGGTGAATTGAGACCAAAAATTCATAATGATTATGCATAAATAATTCTGAATTGATTGAGGATATATATATATATATATATATGGGAAAAGAAATAGACATAATTGACTTTACACGAAATTATGTATGGGAATTGGTGCCAAGACCATAAGATGTGAAAATAATTAGAACAAAATGGGTATTTTGTAATAAAACAAACAAAAAGGGAAACCTAACTAGATATAAAGCAAGGTTAGTAGCTCAAGGATATTCTCAGGTTATGGGAATAAACTTTGAAAAAACCTTTGCACCAGTAGAACGACTTGAGCCTATCAGACTATTGTTGTGTATAACATGTGTTAAGGAATTCAAGCTTTATCAGGTGGACATGAAGAGTGCCTTTTTGAATGAGTTTATACAAGAAGAGGTATATGTTAAACAACCGAAAGGACTTATTGATTCAGTTTATGCTAATCAAGTGTTTAAGTTGAAGAAAGCACTTTACAGTCTTAAATTAGCATCAAAGGCTTCATATGAAAGACTCACACAATATCTCATCAAGAAAGGCTATAAATGAGGTAGTGTTAACAAAACTCTATTATAAAGGAAATTAGATCCGAATTGCTGGTTGCTTAGATGTATATTGATGATATTATTTTTGGCTCCACTCATCCTAAGATGGTAGATGACTTTGTTTAGTTAATGACATAAATTTGAAATGAGTGTGGTAGGTGAGTTGAACTTCTTTTTCAGGTTTGCAAATAAAACAAGTGAAGGATGGTATCTTTTGTGTCTCAACCAAATATGCAAGGAACTTAATAAAGAAGTTTGGACTTGATAATGTTAAACATGCGAGAACACTTATGAATGTTTATACAAAGCTAAGTAAAGATGAGAATCGAAAAAATGTTGATGTCAGACTTTATAAAAGCATTATTGTGAGCCTATTGTATTTAACAGCAAGTAGACCAGATATATGCTATAGCATCAGAGTATGCGCTCGCTACCAAGCCAATCCAAAAGATATACACCCGACAGTAGTAAAGAGGATTATGTATATAAGCGATACATCCGAATTTGGAATTTGGTATACGTGTGACTCAACGTCTTATCTAGCTGGTATAGTAATGTAGATTAGGTTAGAAATCTAGATGATTCAGGAGGTTGTTTCTTCCTTAGTAACAATCTAATTTCTTGGTACAATAAAAAACAGAATTCAATTTCACTGTCAATTGCAGTAGCAGAATATATTACTACAGGAAGTTATTGTTCATAACTTCTTTGGATGAAATAAATGTTATAAGATTATGGAATTGATCAGGATGTACTAACAATCCTATTTGATAACAAAAGTGCTATAGACATCTCAAAGAATCTGGTTCAACATTCATAGATGAAACACATTGATTTGAAGTATCATATTATTCAAGAGCTTATGGAGAACAAAGTAGCCACCCTGCTATATATGCCTACGTAAAACTAACTAGAAAACATTTTTACGAAACCTCTTGACGCAATCAGGCTTGAACTTCTTTGAGGAGTTGTGGGACTTTGTGTTTTATATTATTGATGTATTATTTATTTAAAAAAATAAAAAAGAGAAAAACGAAACGTTTCGTTTTCATCCAAAGGGATTAAAAGTTCCTAAATCCTCTTCCTACCATCACTTGTGCCCCTCATCCCCTTCTCATCTCTGTCAACTCTCAAGCTCCCAAGCACCTATGTGATTGCATTGAAGGCTTCTCTACCGTGGAATTATCATCTGTGTGGGATTTTTGGAACTCCATTGAAGACTTATCTCTTCTCTCTACGGTATTGCTCCTTTTAACTTAATGGTAACTCCATTTATCAATTTTATTTGGGTCTCTGCTGTTTAATAATAATATAGGAAAGATCAAAGAAAAATGCCTCGCTTCGAGTGTGGAAAAATTGATTGTTGCTCCCGTCGTTCCACCCGTTTGCTGCTAAGCTCGACAACTAAGAGGAAAGTTTCTAAGCCTGGGTCATTCTCAACTGCTCTAATTGAAATTTCTGACACCACCTCGATTTGGGATTATCCACCAAACATTGATGACACCATGTGGGTGTTGCATTCAATGATTAAAAACTTGTTGTCTGATTCTGACGAGGTTCCTACTACTATTGCTCCACCGACAGTTCCTCCTCTAGTCCCTAAAAAATGGATGAAATAGCGAGCTAGGAAAATTTTCCTCCCTCCTTGACGAGTTCCATCCTCTTGATTAACAGTAGAAATAACAATTTCATTCAAATTCTATTCACTCGAAGCTAAGAAAAAATGGGAGATATTCACTGACATCGAGTTAGTTTTGGATCAACCTATTAACATAGATGAATTTCAATGACACCAATTGGATATTTTACTATCTAAGAGAACATTACTAGAAGCTATATTACTTCTTGAACTTTATGATATTGAATTGGTAAAAGAATTCTATTGCAATCTTCCTAGTGACTTATTATCTAATACTGCGGTGAATTATAAGTTGGTATATGTTTGGGATAGGGTGATGTAGTTTAATGCTAACATGTTGAATATCTTCATGAGATTTGATAATCTAATTAGGAATTAGATTTATAATAATAACTGGATCGTTTTTAATTATCAAATAGCTACAGTATTAATTAGTAGAAACTTATCTATTTTGCCATCTAGTTTCGGCCTATGCTCATCCATGTTGACTTAAAAGTATTTTGTGCTTTATAAGTTGGTTTTAGCTAATTGGATGCCTATAACATATGTTGTCTCTGTTTGCCTAGCACATGCTAAACTGCTATATGCCATCGGTATTGGGGTGAACTTCAATTTGGGGCGACTTATAATTGAAGCTATGTTGACTTTTGGAGGCAAGTCATATTTTCTACTTTACTTTCCTTGCTTAATTTTTTAAATTTTTATATACAAATGGTGTTCCTCTATTGTTGACAAGTACACTTGAACCAGCCACGTTAATGAACATATCTGCTAGAATTTTCAAGTAACCACGGGTTGTCGATTTTCCATATACTACACCTGGTCCTTCAGATGCCTTAGGAACCTCCTCTATCAATCCTTATGTAGCTTTGTTCAATGAAATTGACAGGATTGAAGGTATTTTTTAAGTGGGTCTTGATTCACTTCATCAGCTGAAGCAGCTGGTTCTTCGATCCTCTGATGCTACTTGATTTTTCATTTTGGCATCCTTATCCTAAAGGGGGAGATGACTTGAATTTGGGTTTGTACTTGGCTATTTTGAACCACTTGTGAATGTTGGTTATTTTTATCTATTTGGACCTTGGATTGAGGGAGAGTATTGTAACTTCAATACTTCAATATATTTGATTATGTGATTTAAGGGAAGTTTTTGTTTGTGACAAAAATGTCAAAAGGGGGGAGATTGTTAGGATATTCACTATGTCTTATTATTTTAATTTTGGTATTTTTGATTTTTGGATATTTAGATAATCATTAAAAATATAAATCAAGAAGTCTTATTTAAATTTTAATTTTGGATAAATGTTGTTGAACAAATAGAAGTCCATCTTGAATGAAGATTGAAGTGGATTAAGTTTCTTTTTTAGATATGGATAATGTAAGATAGCATGTGTTATTATAGTGTAACGGTTTTTATGTCTTGAATTTTTACTACTATGTGACTTTATCCTTTGAGGGAGATACGTGAGTGATCAGGTGGTTCTTTTTCTTGGTGGATGTTGGCGTGAATTTCTCTAGTGTTAGTCTTACCGCATGGGTCACTAGGTGTTGTCTCCGTTTTTGCAAAAAAAAAATACATGAAAAATTTAGTGAGGTTTTTTTTTGATAAGTTGTGATGGTGAATAGAAGAGGAAAAGTGTTCTATTTTTTATCTGAAGATTTTACTACATTGTGGGAGGCTTGTGTGTGATATTACAAGATGTGAAGAAAATTGAAGATAGCCGAAGGTGTGTTGATACCTGCATGGGCCAGCTCTTACAATTGAAACATTATTTACTTGGCGAATGTTTTAAATGGCTGTTTAACAGATAAGCTATGCATGATCTAATTTTTGCTGCACACATACATGATTCATTCGTTAATCCTTTAGTTTTAGTGATTATGGTAGGTGAATATATCAAAGGTGAACCTAATGTCTATTTCATTTATTGAGGGCCAGAACTGAGGAAGACTTGTGAGTGTCACTTGATCTGTGTTTTTAGTGTGTTCTTATCGATGGTGAATGAGCAGATCGAGTGATGATACATGCGACTATTCAACTGCGCATGATTTTTTGGTTGTGAAGAAAATTGTTGTTTGTCTCTTACTCAAGTGTCTACCTAAATGGTGAAATATTTGTTTAATCACCTGAGTGACTTATTCATCGTTCTTTCTTTAAAAGATTATTGAGAAAAATCCTCTGTTAAGTTTAACACTAGTCGGTCATATTATTAAGTGTCAAAAATTAAGTAGTGTCGGCTTATTAAAGTCTTGTGTAAAACTATCATTATCCTTTGATGAAAGTATTAATCTAGGTGAGGGCTCTGCAAATCTAGGTAAGGTATGCCAAACTGCATTAACAAATGTTGGTGTTGATTTATCTTGTTTCATTTTAATTCTTTATGTTAGAAACAACTGTCGTAATTTGAAGAGTTTGTGATACTAATAAAACCCTATGGTTCTTTCATACTTTATTGATGGATTGAATAGTTTATATGCTTTGCATGCTTCACTTACACCGAGAAAGACACATTTTTCCCCTTTATCATCAAGTTTCTTTCTTATTGGATCAGGAACATGGGCATAAGTTATGCAACCAAAAATTCTAAAATGATTAATAACTAGTTTCCTCCCACTTCAAGGTTCTTCTAGTGTCATATTTGGATCTAAAAACGTTGGACTTCTATTTAGAATATGGATACTCTAGTTTATAGCTTCCAGTCAAAAACTTTTTGGAATTCTCCTTTTTGCTAACAAGCTTCGCACCATCTTAAGGATAATCCTATTCTTCCTCTCCGATTCACCATTTTGTTCTGGTGTATATACAATTGTGAGCTCCTCTCAAATGCCATGATCATCACAAAATTTGTCAAACTCATTGGAGCAATATTCTCCACTATGATCTGTCCGAAGAGACTTAATGGTTTTTCCTATTTCATTTTTAATATGTGCTTTGAAGCTTTTAAATGCACTAAAAGCTTCTAATTTTTCTTGCAAAAAATAAACCCATGTTTTTCATGTAAAATCATCAATGAAGGTGGTTAAGTTTTACCTCCATTTGAAGTTAGATTTATTAGGCCACAAATGTCAGATTTAACTAGCTTTAGCAGATGTTTTGCTCACTATGGCTTTCCTTGAGAAAGTTGAGAACAATGTTGTTTGTCTAAAATTGACAAATAGACTAGTAGTTAACTAACAAATGGACCAATTATTCTGTGACATATGGACTAATCATAATGAGACATATAGATTGATTAATTGGTGACATATGGTACCATATGTATACTTGATAAATGTTGAACATGCTTTTAGACATATGGCCATTTCATTAGATGACACCTAACACCTTAGGTGTAACATTTAGCAGGAGCAAATTTGGTTCAACTCATTCTTGTTATTTATTCTCTCACTCACACCACCGAAACTCTTTTCTCTCACCTCCCTGAACTTGCTTATGGTTATGCCTAATTGTTGCACAAATAATCTATGTTTTAGCCTCACAAAGTTAAGTAAAAGATTAACTTGAAGTTGCCTTACTAAACCTAGCAGAAATCCATCTGAGTTTACCTTGAATGTGTGATGTTTTTGCTTAGTTGTAGTACTTGATTAGCTTGATATTTTGAGATGGAATTGGAGTTAAACATGTAAGTAAATGATTAGTGTTTATAGCATGTTATGATAGAGAATCGATGATGATGAATTAGGATGAAATCCATATGATGTTAATGATTAATTATGCTAGAATATGTTAGCTGTAGTGTTTTCATTGAACATGTATCATTATTTTGGCCATAACTTGATTTGTTGATATCCAAATGGGACGATTTTTAGTTTACATTAAACAAGAGACATATGGATATGTTTTTCAGGGAGGAATAAAATTTTAATTGTGTCTCTAAGAGTTTCAAAATTTAGCTTGAATTTGAGTTTTTGGATTCTGTCATGGTTTGGGAATAGTATGTAGTATTTTAGGTATAACTTGCAAAATACTGAACTAAAATGCATGAAATTAGTGTCATTAGAAACTTAAGACATATGGAAACATTTTTTTAGAAAACAAAATTGTTTAAATACGTTATTACATTGTCAAAATGGCCATGTAAAATTGATCTGAAATACTATTTTAAGAAAAACTGGAATGATGTTTGAATAAAAGGTAGTGCACAATAATGCACAAGCTCAATCATGAAAGAAAGAGAACATTAAAGGGTTGCACGATTGTGCTTGTACATTATCATGATAGAGATGAAACATCAAGAAGTGCACAATCTTGCATGACAAGTTGTATGACAACTTTCAAAACTCACTTTTTTGACCGTAACTCCTTCTCCAGACCTCCGATTGACTTGACATTTGAATCACAAGCTCCTCACACATTGTCCTTCCTCTCTACCAAAATTCATTGACATTTGAATTCACTAGGAAATGATTTGTAATGATTAATTTATGATGTTATAATCAAATGTATTGAGCTATAAACCTTACTGCATGATTGGGTGATGAACAGAGAATAAATTTGTATTATTAAGATGTAAACCTAAGTTCAAATTAGACATATATGAGTTTTGAATTATGAATGATCATGAGATGTGAATAAAGGAAAAATACTTGGAATAGTCGTTGGACATGCATTGAACATGACATATGTATATGTGTGGACAAATGAATTAGTATTTGATTGATCAATCTTGTAATGGGAATTATGGGTGAATTGTATGATTTTAGAAGCTTAAGTTGGATGCCATTAAGACATTGTCGGACCATCTAGGTAATAACATAAATTGGAGCATACTATGAATCAATCTAGATGATCTTTCTAGGATTGATTTATTTTGTTTAACTTCTAATTATTGAACTACTTGTGATTTGTCATGAATTTCGTACTTTAGTGGTCTGAGGAGTTTGATATTTGGGAATGTATTGAAAATTTTCTATTTGCATTTGAATTCTAAATGATATTTGTATACTCAATGAAAGTTAAAAGTCAAACTAAGGTCCAATGAATATAACATTCTATCTGTGCATTATAAGTGAATGCTATTCATGTCATATTATGTTATTTGACGCATTTCATAAAATGTATGTTCAGATTAAGGCGTTGTGATCAAAGTAGCTAGTCTGAAAGAGCTTTAAGCTCATAATTCTGCACTCAGAGCTTTGCTCCTTGATTTTTATATCTGACTGAGCCCAATGGGCGCTAGCATCTGTATTTATATATGAAAGGTGATTGGTCATAACAAATAATAACAAATCTGGAGTCTCATATGCATATGCATTTGTATACTTATGATTATGAAATATATGATCATGAAATCTTTTCTAAAATTATGATGATAAAGTGATATGTCATGATAATGTGACTGATTAGGTTATTCATGTTCTAAAAGAATGTTTGTGAAATTGGTTGGTTTTGTGATATTTATGTATTTGACCTAAGTGAGATCATCAATGATGGTTCACTCATTGAGTTCGCAAAACTCATCAAAAATTACAACGTGGCTTTTCAGGTACGAGACAAGTGATTTAGTTACTAAGATTGTCTAGAGGAACATTTTGGATTAAGTTAAGACTTAAAGGTCTGTCAGCTGACATCGAAGGATGTAGAACTTTTGTATAAATGATTGTAAATATTTGTTTCAATGACTACAATGTAAACTTTTGTTAATGAATGAAAATAATTGTTGAGGTTTTAAGTATTGTATATTCTTTATGATGCCATTTAAGAGATTATGTTTTCTTTAACATACCATTGTCATAGGATATGTACTTGAATATCCTCTGGATGTTTGGGTATATACTTTATAATAGTGGGGTGTGATAAAGGATCTTTTACTAGTAGGGTGTGATAAAGGATCTTTTACTTCAGCCATCAAACCAGTTTGTACGCTTTCAATTTTCAATGGGAATAATCTGTTGGAACTCATTGAGACAAGAGAAATAACTCCTTTAGATGGATCACATATTTCACAAACATCCTTCTAAATAGTTATAGCACTTAACAAATTGTTTTTAAGGTAAGGACCATAAAAAACATTTAAGATTGTTTCAACAAAACCATTATTGGTTTTTATTTTAATATCCTCTAATGACTATTGTCACCTTCAATCAAATATAAAAAGAGACCAACTTTTTATAACACAAATTAACATAGTAGTGGAAAGTAGGGATTGTTCCCACGAGGAATTTAGACGTTAGTAGTTACACAATAAAAGGGGGTTTTAATTGTAAATTAAACAAAATTTAATTAGAATATGAAATTAAAAAAACTAATAACAAAACAATGAGAATTTAACAATCAATAGAAGCAAATCTTAGTTTCCAGTCTCGTTCATTATTGAACTTTCATTGATCATCGACACTAAAAATAATCAATTTATTAGTTAAGCATTCGTCGTGGTAAATATCTTACCTATTTTTTCTTATGTTTAGTTAGCCAAAACATTTATTTGAATTAACTCTTATTAATCAATAACCTAGATAAGATCTTAGATTTAATTAATTAATAGTTTTAAGAATCAAGAAAATTGACAAACTAGACAACATACATACGATTTATATTTAGCCTAAAAAATTATTTTTTCTAGAATTATGTCCCTAATGTAGTAGACAAAAATCCTAGTTGTTACTTTTGATTAAAAGAATTGAACATCAATTTGTTTAATTTAGCGATTGATTGAATAAAATTACAAACTAGTTGCGCACCTAACTATAAAATCAAACAATCAAATAATAACCTAGAAAATATTTAATACTTGACTAATAAATCAATTGAAATAAAGAACGAAAGTCTCACAACATTCAGAGTTCAATAACTAGGATTCTGTAAACCAAGAAATAAAAGTTTAGTTACCTCACATCACAATTTTTCTTAACTATTTGGGATTGTCACAGGTGTTGGGACTGTCACAGATGTTTTCTCTTCTTTCCCTGCTACTTCTCTTGTCTTTGCCATCAGCCCCTTTTGTTTTTCCTTCTAACACAACCCTCTCCTTATCCACTATTCATCGATAGGACAATTAAATGTTAATGGAATATAATACTATTCATGCCTCACCACTCTCATGCAAACTCTCTTCTTCCACCCTCTTTTCTACCACCCCCTCACTATTGCTTGATTTAATGAATAAAACTTTTTGGTCCACCCCACTATTCACTTAAAACCCTCCTTCCAAATGCCTATGTTTTGGCTACTAGTTATGTGCCCGTGCACTGTCATTCCTTGCTCCCCATCATATGTTGCGTTGCGTTTTAGTCTCTATGTGTTGCGTTTTCTTTTTGCTTCCTTGTCATTTAGCTCTTCTTCCTTTCAACGTTTGCATGCTACATTGTTTTGTTGCTTGCATTGTAACATCTCGTTACCCATGTTAAGGTTAAAATTGTAAATGTGAGAGATTCATTGAGATATTAGAAATATATTTCATGCTCATGCATTATGTGATATGCTCATGCATATGAATATTGAATCGTTGCATATGAAAATGACTGTACATGCACTCATTGACTTATAATTGAATTATAATGTGATATTGTTGAGAATTGTGAATCTATTGTATTGGAAATTTAGTTGGTTAGTGTAATTGTTAATTTTTGAATTTTGGTAAATTATTGGAATAATGTCCAAAAATTGTGGGATATTATTGTAATAGGAATAATTCAAGCAATTTTTTTAATTATTATTGGACTAGGAAAAGTGCCACTTGGCAAGTAAATTGATGTGTAGAAAATAAAAATGAGTGTAATGATATTGAAGAAAATTTTGGGAGTCAACTTTAGAATTTTGAATATATCAAATTTTTCTCTCACTAAGTGGTGGTTTCTCTCTCGAGTTTTAAGAAGTCTGAAAGATTTTCTTGATTCTGATTAGGGTTTTGAGTTGCGTCGAGTCTTAGGCAATCTCCTGAGTCTTGTTTTTCTCGCTTTATGTCTTAGGTGTTGCTGTTGATGTTCTTGGGAGTTTTGGAATTCGATTTCTACTCTTGACAGGTTTCAGAGCATTTGCACTCCATAATCCCTTATCCAAGGAGCTTTGGGGCTTGTTTTGTGGGTTGTGAGATGGCAGCTTTTGAATTAGAGATTGCTTTAGATTCAGGACGAGATCTGATTGAAGAATCGTTGCGATGTGTGGTTTTGGGTAAAATCATTTCTAATAGGGTTGTGAATAGGACTGGCATCTTTGGAGTACTGCAAAGCATGTGGACTGTGAAGGAACTTAAGGATGTTCAGGAATTGAGCCCTAATCTGTACACTCTGTCCTTTCATAGCCCAGAGCAGGCGAAGAAAGCTATTGGGGAAGGGCCATGGACGGTGATGGGGTGTTGTTTTGTTTTGAAATATTGGTGCATGGATATGGCTATTAAGAAGGTCAACTTTTCCCGTTGTCGATTTTGGATTCAGATTCATAATCTGCCTTTAGAAATGCTTACTGGTATTAATGCTAGGAGAATTGGGGACAAACTTGGTCAAGTGGTTGAAATTGATGAGGATACATAGGAGATGGGCCTGAGTAGGAGTTTCTTGAGGATAAAACTTGAGCTTGACATTACTGTTCCTTTTTTGCCTGGTTTTTGGGTTCCGTGAGGAACAAAAAATCAGATTTGGGTAGAAGTTTGGTATGAGAAGATGGCAGATTTTTGCTATAATTATGGCATTTTGGGGCACCAAGGGCGAAGTTGTAAACAAGAGAAGATTTATAGGAATGAAGTGGATATGCAGAGACCTTTTGATCCATGGATGAAGGCCATGCCAGTGCAATTTAATGATAGTATGAGTGCTATGTTGTATACGGAAAGGACTCCCTGAGATTTTATTGAAGGCTAGTGAGGTTGTTACAGATATGGAGATGAATCAGTGTAGGGATGATGCCATAGGTGGACATATTGGGACATTGGAGATTTTTGAGTTGGGGACAGACCACATTGTGGATGCTAAAAGTGATGTAACTCGAGTGGAAACTATTATGGTACAGGATGGACGGATTGAGGGTAAAGGGAAGAGAAGTGCTGGAAGGGGTAGGGGAATAGGGAAGATGTTAGACCCCGAACTTTTTCTTGGAGACTTGATTTGTTAAATGAAATTAAATGAGGAATTAGTGGTGTTTAATTTTTTATTCAGGTAATGCAATTGGAGCAATTGCAAAGATATCTTGAGGTTAATACATGAAATTAGTGTTTTGTGTTTGATTGTGTATGACTTTTGTAAAAGAGAAATGTGTATGCCCATACTCTTTATTGTTGAGTTTGATGTTGGGGAATAGCTTATCAGAGCTTTGAATTGTATTTGAGATAAATTAGTCGAAGAGTTTGTGTTAGTGGGTGAATATATGAATTTGATGTGTTAAAATGGTGTTTTGAGTTTAAAGGAAATTGATGTTGAATAAACTGTTTTGAATGGTACTGAAAAGCAAGAAAAGAATTGATTTAATTTTTGATGATTTTGAGATTTCGGGTAAATTTGTATGTGTAAGGGGTACCATGACAGTTATGGAGAATAAATCGATTTGAATGGACGTTGAAAACCGATAAATGAATAGTAAAAGTGTGAGAGTTTGGGGAATAGTAAGTTTGAAGTTTGTTTGGGATGAATAGAAGCAGAAAGTGATTTGTAAGTTGAACGTTTCATGAATATTTCTGGGTTGATCTGGAAGGATTTTGATAAAATCATCTTCATGAAACTTGTAGCTTCTATTGAGAGTTTTCTAACGCCATAAAGTATGCAATTTTTCGATATCGAGGCTAGAAGTTATGATTGATTGAAGTTTTGATAGTGTTTGGGTGAGTTCTAGCAGGGCAGAAACTTTGATTGAAAAATTGACTTAGCTAGCGGCTGAATTGATTTGTGAGTTCTGCATAAATATTGTAGAGCTTGTTTTTATCTTTCCATTGATATAAAGCACAAAAATTTTGGACAAAGGAGTAGAAAGTTATGATTTTGGAAGTTCTGATGCTGTTTAGTGTGAAGCTGATTGACCAGTCATCTTTGAGGGACTTTTTGACCCCTTTAGAGACCGAACTTGTTGTTAAGTCCTACCAATTTAATTCAATTCAATTCCAATTCAATTCAATTCAATTTCAATTCAATTCCATTCAATCGCAAATCAATTCCAATTGCAATTCAATTCAATTTAAATTCAATTTAATTCAATTCAATTCAACTCCATTCATTTCAAATTCAATTCCAATTTAATTCAGTTCAATTCCATTACAATTCAATTCCATTCCAATCCAATTCAATTTCAATCCAATTAAATTCAATTCAAATCCAATTCAATTGCAATTCAATTCAATTCTAATATAATTCAAATCCAATCCAATTCAATTCAAATCCAATTCAATTCAATTCAATTCCAATTTTCAATTCAATTCAATTCCAATTCAATTCCTTTACAATTCAATTCCATTCCAATCCAATTCAATTCCAATCCAATCCAATTCAATTCAAATCTAATTCAATTCCAATTCAATTCAATTCCAATCCAATTCAATTCCAATCCAATCCAATTCAAATCCAATCTAACGCAATTTCAATTAAATTTAATTCAATTCCAATTTAATTCCATTACAATTCAATTCCATTCTAATCCAATCCAATTCCAATCCAATTCCAATCCAATTCAATTCAAATTCAATTCAATTCAATTCCAATCCAATCCAATTCAATTCAAATTCAATTCAATTCCAATTCAATTCAATTTAATCCAATTCAACTCCAATTCCAATTCAATTCAATTC
>JANJEY010000003.1:58991729-59002505 GCA_024703695.1 Erythroxylum cataractarum | reverse complement strand
GCATGTGATATTTCTGTATATGATACTGTGTGATATTCTGTGAATTGACTGTATATGCATGAGTTGGGTGGACCATCAATGATGGTTTCTCGTTGAGTTCGCAAACTCACCCAACATTGTAACTATTTTTCAGGACAAAAAAAATACCCCGTTAGGTCAACAGGAGTATACTTGCAGCTTTCAAGTGACGGATAGAGGTCGGGATCAGTTCGCGTCTGCATTAGCCTACATTAGTGTATTTTATCTTTTCTGAATTTTTGTATGACTGATTAGGTCAAATTGTAAATTCACTGACTGTTATAAATGGAGTTTATGAAAAGGGGCCCTGAGGCCATTAAATTATTTATTTATATTGTCTTTCCGCATAAATATTGATGTGGATTGTGTTTGAGAGAAGAAAAACAAAAAGTTCATACTGAGTTTTGATTGGATGTTGCAACACGCCACCATCACGAGGCACGGATTCGGTTATCACTATCGATGTCGGGTTCGGGTCTTGCAAGAGTGGGGTGCTACAAATGGAGCAGAGAAAAATTTGAACTTAGAACCCTTAAAATTTCGTGCATCTCCCCTCTCCATATGCTTATTCCAGAACTTTCAAGGCTTACGCATATGCTTAACTCCTGTTGGACATATATGCTTTATTATTATTGGTCACACATGTTTTAATCCAATTGGTCCATGAGTTAACTTTAGAAAAAATGCATATCGGTCCTTCTTATTTCTTTACTTCCCACATTGGCCTATAATCTTATCAATTAATTTCATTTCTCTATATCTTAATTTTCTAATGTAATAAATTTTATACAATTTGGTTAATTATTTCGGGAGTTATATCCAAAATACTACAGGCTGTTTGAAATCAGGGACAACGGCCATAACTCAACTTCAAGCTAGAATTCAAAAATCTTAGAGGCACAATAAATTTCAATTCCTTCATGAACGTTTTAAATCTATGTTTCTAACTTCATTTCCAATTTGAATTATCCAATTTGAAGTTCTACCGTTCAAGATATGGCCAAATTATAGAAGTATATTCATGCCAAAATGAACAAATTATCCATTTACCCAAATCTTTTACATTAAGTACTATTATGTCTCTTATTATACATAGATGCACTTAATTCATTTGTTATGCTCACTTATTAGTATACCCTAGACATGCTATAATACTTCTAGGGTATATATTGGGGCATTACAATAAAGAACTTTAGGAAATGGTGGAGATGACATGTTTGACTTATCTAAAATGGTATGGTAACTCTTATACCTAGAACAATAATCAATTAAGTGAATGGTTTTAGGTGAGAAAATTAGACAAATGTATGGTTAATGATAATTGGATATAGCAATTTCTAATAAGAACAATTCCCAATAAGCAATGCCATGTTTGATGATCTAAATGTGTCTGACCATAGTCCAATTATAGTGGAACTATTAATAAGTGATAGGAAAAGGAAGGCCCTTTTTAGGATATTCAATCATTTGATGGACAATCATGAATTCAAAAGCATACTTTAGAAAGGGGATGAAGTTGGAGTTTTTAGGCTCCAAGGGGTATTAACTAAGCATAAAGTAGAAAACCTTACAAAGTAGACTGAAATTGCTCGATAGAGAAATAATAGAACAAGAATTAAAAGCTAAAATTGGCGCTTTAGAGGAGTTAAAGAAATGTCAAAAGAGATTACTGGACAGACCAAAAGATTTACAATTGAGAAAAGAAGAATCTATATTGGTGGAAAAGTATAATCAACTACTGATAAGTACCAATAACTTACTAAGTCAAAAATCTAGAATGATACGGATAAAAGAGGGTGAGAGATGTAATAAGTATTTTATTAGTTCAATTTCATCTAGTAGGAATAAGAATTCTATCAGAATGATGAAAGATGAAACAAGGTAGATTCACAAAGACCAAGAAAGCAAGAATAAGGTTAATTTAGATTATTTTGTTAGTTAGTATGGGATTGAAATGTCAACAAAGGTTATACCAGATGAGGTGCTAACAGGTCTTAAACAACTTGATGAAGAAGAAAAGGTAGAGTTAGTTAGGGAAATAAAAAGGGGAGAAAACAAAGATGTTTTTTTTTTTCAATGAACCCTGAAAAAGTCCTAAGATTTTATGGATATAATGGGAGATTTTTTCAAAAACACTGGTATATTGTAGGAGAAGAAATGGTAGAAGTAGTGAGAGAGTTCTTTAAAAGAGGGACAATCCTCAAGAAATGTAATGAAATGTTTATCTGCCTTATTCCTAAACAAAGAAATGCAAAAGGTTAGAGCAATTTGAGCTGATAGCATGTTATAATTTTCTATAAAAAAATTGTCACGAAGATATTGGCAAATGGGTTGAGAGAAAGTTTGGGAAAGTTAGTCAGCCCATAACAAAATGCATTCATTAAGGGGAGGTCAGTGGGAATTAATATGTCAGGAATTGTTAAAGGTATATAATTCAAAGAGGAGAATGAAGAATTGCACTATAAAGATGGACCTTGCCAAGGCCTATGACTCGATTAATTGGAGCTTCCTTTTCAATACATGGGAAGCAATAAGTTATCCTCATATGTTTAGAAAATAAATAGAGGAATGTGTAACCACTGCTTCTATGCTAATCTTAGTAGATGAGGAACCCACAAACCTGATCAAAGCAAAGAGGGGACTAAGGCAAAGGGATCTATTATCTCCATACCTATTTGTACTTTAAATGGAGGTCTTGTTAACTCTTCTTGCAAGTAATGTAAGGAGGAACCTAGAATCTCAGTTCCATGGCATATGTAAAGGTATGAAGCTCACACATCTAACTTTTACATATGACTTGCTACTATTTTACAGGGCTAAGAAAAATTCAATAGATTTAATCTTACTAGAAATGGAGGAGTTCCAAGAGATTTCAGACTTAAGATGCAATCTACTGAAGAGCTATTTCTACTTATCGTGCAACTCAAATAGAGAAGTAGCCTCTAAATTTATAGCGAATTAAAATAAAGGAACCTACGCTTTAAGTACTTAAAGGTATCAATATCTTTAAGAAGAATCAATACAACAGATTGTAAACCTTTGTTGGATTCAATCCATGGAAGAATCAACTAATGGAGTAATAGGTTCCTTAGTTATGGAGGTATGCTCTAACTAATTCAGCAATCCTAAGCAACCTTACCAATTATTGGATCAACGACTTATCCATCCCAAAAAGTATCATCAAGGAAATAGACACGAGACTTGGAGACTTCTTGTGGAATGGTTCAAACTAAGGTAAAAACAAAGCGAAGATAAACTGGAGTAAAATTTACAGACACAAGCATTGAGGACTAGGAATTCAGTCTACAAGGATGATTCACAGGGTAAGTTGAGCAAGCTACTTGTGCTAGTTGTCTTACAAAAGGGAGGATTTATAGGTGAAATGGATACATATTGTATTCATAAAAGAATAAGAGTATTTGGATTCTAAAGTAAAGACAGGAAATGTTGTATCCTAGAGACAAGGCAATGGATGCAAAATCAGGTATTCCACAAGATTGGAAATGGAGAAAGCACATATTTTTGGTATGATAATTAGCATTATAAAGGTCTCCTATATAAGGTGGAAGAGATACAACCCTTGAAATTGTTGGTGAATCTAGAAACTAAAGTGAGCATGCTAATTAAAAACAATCAATGGATATAGCCCTACTATAATAATAGAAATGTTAGATCTATATTGGAAGAGATGCCAAGATGCCATGTGGGAGAATAAGATGAAATTCAGTGGCTAGCAGATAAATCAAGGAAGTTCAGTACAAAAGCATGCAAAACATTTCTGCAGACTACGCAGAACATAAGGCAGGAGTCGACAGCTTTGGTATAGGACATTGACATCAATCCAACTCATTTATTCATCTTATGGATGGGAATCAATGGAGGGCTTTTCACGAGGGATAAGATAAAGTTCTCAATTAACACACTGCACTGTGAGTTATGTAATACTGAACTAGAAAATATGGAACATGTTATGATTAAATACAGGTATACTAGCCAAGTCTAGGGTCGGATGCAAGTTATTCTCAACATGGGTAGACTAGTGAACTCTTGGAATGAAACTATTGCTTGCTGGGGAAACTTAGAGTGTAGAATACAACAGATATCAAAGCAATTAAAATAACTTAAGTAGCATTGGTGATGTATTATATCTAAAAAGAGAGAAATTGCAAAATTTTTAAACAAGAAAGTAGAAGGATGATTTTTTAGGAGCAACTAGTAAAGTTGATCTTTTGTGACCATAACTTCACAGGTTTAAGTTACAGAAACAACCTCTTTTTAAATATACAAAGGAAAGGTTATGTATATTATAACTCTCCACTCTCGCAACACACTAAGTATATTGAATTTGAATTATTTTTTATCTTCATTGCAAATTGACCGTGTTAGCTAAAGGAATAGTAGTTAATCTGTCAAATAACATGAAGAGAAGACGAGGATTGGAGTAATATTGGTTTTGTGTGTTTATAAGTCTCCCTTAGATATCATGGTGTTGATGATTACTATGAATCATAATTCTTTAAAATCTAGATCTTTTGGACTATTCTATATTAGTTGTAAAGACTATATATATATTTTTATTCAACGAAATCTTTTAATTTTCAAAAAAAAATATAATTTAAGAAATTTGAAATTTTAGAGGCTACTATAAAGGTTTTTACTTTTTTTTTCATTTTGATATTGAATTTATTAAAGGAGAAATAAATTGTATTCTCAAATTTTTAATAACATGATCCAAATTAAGAGTTAAATTTTCCCAAAAGATTTCCTTCGACAAAACTTCAACAAAGTCCATAAAACTTCATCAACAGTAACCTCATCATGCACTTAAAACTTCAACAAATGCAACTTAAAACCTCATCATACACATGAATGGGAACCAATACTTAATCGGATCATTTCTCTAACCAACTCAGGGCAGCAAAATGTTGTTCTTACCAAAGTTGCATTTGTGACAACCATCTATTCTCTTTGAAAAGAAAGGGATACCTGACTATACAAGGGTGCTAGAAAAGATAAATACCTAGCTGCGGATATAATCATCAACTAGATTAGAGCAGCTATCATCGCTAAGAAAATGGAGCATCTTCATCTCACCCCCTGAAATCAAAATCAAAAGCAAATGGCATTTATAATTAGATGGTTTATGTAATACTCCACTCCCGTATGACCCGAACCTGACATCACTAATAGGATGTTACAGTTTACTTCCTTTTGATCTGATCTCTATTCCTCCTCTCAGTCTCTTTTGTAAGTTGATTTAATAGTTGAGATTTTGTCTAACTAACTGAAATCATTCTAATGGTATAATAGTTTCTGAATGTAATTTCATTTAATTTTAAAAAAAGTAACCTCCTCTCCTTTTTTACAAAACACAAAATTCTTTTTTTTCCCCACAAAACTCTATAATCTTTCTTTTTCTCTCTACAAAATCAATAAAATTATTCTTCAAATTCTCCTTTGTTATTAAAAATTCCTCTATCTGCAATTCATATTATTTTTACTTTTTTACCTTGCATTTATTTATTTTTCATATGCAAATATCACATTAACTTTTTGTTTTATACTTATAATATATTTTAAATTTCTACATCTAACAATTAATAAATTTTAATAACCTAATGTTTATTTTCCTATTACTAAAAAATTCTAACATGTAACATTACTATTTGTGCTTTCTTATTAGTGATTGGAAAAAATTACTCTTTACTTTTATTTGTTTGTTATTATTATTTCCTATTACTTGCTTTAATTATTGTTTTTATATATTATTTTAATAATTTATTCATATTACCATTTATTGAAAGGAAAGAAGTAGAAACGAATGGTGTTTTTATTATTTGGGCTAATTATGTAACAGTGGGCTCAAGCTTCTAATATACAGTAACTCCCGTTGATATATGCGCATTGTCTGATCTGAAAACGTTAGGAGATCTAATTTTGTAGAAAAGAGAAGAAGAAAAGAGGAACAGGCATGGCAGCAACAACAGGAGGACCAGATCAGCTCTTTAATCTGCGCAACAACTTCTATTTGGGAGCATATCAGGCGGCCATCAACAACAGCGATCTCCCCAATCTCTCCTCCGACGAAGCCGTCGAGCGCGACGCCCTTGTCTTCCGCTCTTACATTGCTCTTGGCAGCTATCAGGTGCTACTCCCAGTTTTTTATTTTCTTTTGTTTGATATGATCTTTACTTTTTTTAAAAACTTTGTTTGAGTTGATTTCAATTGATTTTTACAGCTTGTGATCAATGAAATCGATGATTCTGCTCCCACTCCTCTCCAAGCCGTCAAATTGCTCGCCTTGTACCTCTCTTCCCCTGCCAACAAGGTCTAGTTCCCCAATCTATCTCTGGGAAATGTCTCTGATTGTCAGATCTGATAGGGTTATTTTTTCTATTCTTCGTTTGGGTTCCTAAGTTATGTTTCTATAAGCTGTCTTGCTTTAATGAAAAGACAAAGATAGACTTTTTGTTGCTTTTACTCTGTTCTTGCTCCTGTACTCTGGATCTCGGAATAAGTTGTTGTAACAAAAGGTAGAGGGAGATGCAAAGTTTAATTATGTGGCATTGTGCCTATGAATATGCAGGAATCCACAATTTCAAGTTTGAAAGAGTGGTTGGCAGATGCAGCCATTGGAAGTAATCCGATACTGAGGCTGATTGCTGGAATCATATTCATGCATGAGGAGGACTATAATGAGGCTCTCAAACACACTAACGCTGGAGGAGCCATGGAACTGTGAGTTTAGTTTTAACCTGAATTCTAGATATTTTTAGCATGCACCCTCATAAGTCCTAGGATTGCTTGGTTCGTTTTCAATTTCAAAGAATAGTAGTTTAGTTGCAGGTTGCATTGCAAACATCTTCTGGGAAATATAGTAGGAATGATCTCTTTCTAACTTATCTCCGGTGGTGGAAGTTCTGTTTTTCACCTAATGAACACTCATAAGCTGAAAATTTGTAAAGAGGACACTACAAGTAATTTTCAATAAGAGAAGGGCAGTCTGCTATCTTGATTCAACAGATTTCATTTTGTTTTCCAGTTTGCATTTTATTAATTTTTTCCGAATCTGATCTTTTCTTTTGCAGGCATGCGTTGAATGTCCAGATATTCATCAAGATGCACAGGTCAGATTATGCAGAGAGACAGCTGAGGGTCATGCAGCAGATTGATGAGGATCACACACTGACTCAACTAGCGACTGCGTGGTTGAATCTGGCAGTTGTAAGAGCAATATCTCCACTATATTATTAGTTTAAAGGATATAACTAGAGTCTAATTACATGTTCTTTGTCTAAACCAGGGTGGCTCCAAGTTACAGGAAGCATATCTTATCTTCCAAGATTTCTCTGAAAAGTATCCAATGACAAGTTTGATCTTGAATGGGAAAGCTGTTTGTTGCATGCACATGGGTAACTTTGATGAAGCTGAGACACTATTGCTTGAAGCTTTGAACAAGGCAAGTTTCTGAAAATTATGTATTCTTGTGTCATAAGAGGTAGCTCCATGTAATTCTAATCTCATTATAATTATGTAAGCTTTCATGGCTACATGAGGAAATGGAATGAGAAAAAGACTACAGAAAGTGCGTCTTGCTCCAATTTATGTGTATATTTTTATAATATGGGGTTCTAGCATAAAAATCAAATATGAGCTATATTATTAATGTTTAATAAATGTATTACGTGACTGGTAGAATAACTTTTTCTGACTTGATATTGATTAATTGTGGCAGGATGCTAAGGATCCTGAGACTTTAGCCAACCTTGTTGTATGCAGTCTTCACCTTGGTAAATCCTCTTCACGCTATCTCAGGTAAACTCTCATCTTTCTGCAAGTATTTATTTCTTCTTGACATCTAGATAACTTGTGGTTCTTTTATCAGTATCTTTCCTGAAAGGTAAGAACTATTGCTGCCTTTAAATCAGATGTACTTCAACAGATAGGGACACTCAGAATTTAGTCTGGTGTGCTTGGTTGGAGTTTGAAGATGTTCATCCAAAGGGATTGTAACACTATCTTTATGTGAATGTTGACACTCATTTTCTTGCATCGGTCCCTTCCTCTTTCTCCCTCTTTTCCATGATTGCATAGAGTCCCTTGGGTAATAGGAAAAATTAGCAAAAAGAATAGAGTGGGGAGTGGTTGGCAAGGATGGGGATCAAAAATTGAGATGGGATATAGGTCCTCAGCTAACAAATAAAGGGAAAAGGAAAAGATCTAAAACACTTCATTTGTTTTTTTCATTTCGTTGGCTGGGAACCAGTGCTTGATTCAATCTGTATATTTTCTGGATGAAAGAAAACATATCTTCTGTTCTTTTTGTTCATTAATTTTCCGTAAGATACTTGTTAAATATTTCAATATTTGATGTTTTTGCTTTATTTTTTCTAACTGGACTGTCTATCCTAAAGACTGCTCAACATGATTCCCATTCTTTGAATGAAGTTTGTGGTTTTTAATTCATTTGCTATATTCTGATTATGTGCGATCCTATCATATTGAAAAGTGACTACATCCTATATGCCTGTCTTGCAGCCAACTGAAACTTTCTCATCCAGGCCACATGCTTGTGAAGCGTTCATCATCCGCTGAAGATGGCTTTGAAAGAGCAGTTCAAGCATTTGCTTGATTTTGAGTTGGTTTTGGACAAGAAGTTGAATTCTAAAGGGATTTTTTTTTCACAATTTGTGTATGTATATGAAGCACAGAATTTTATGAGAAAGCTCGTTGACATGGAGGTCGTAAATTTCAGTCAGTACTAGTGTTGTCCGAATCTTGTTGGACGGGTATAATTTTCTTTATATTTTAAATTGATGAATGGCTTAGCCAATTTTCATATTTTTACTATCATTCACTCAACCATATGATATAAGTTCTAACAAAGTAAACAAGCATTAGTTACCTAGAACGGAACCCAATACTATATAATATATATGCAGATATAACTTATCATGACAGCTGTTAGATCCTAAGTCTAGATTGCAGGATCGTGTGAGTGTTGGTGAGCCTTGGTTAATATTTGACATGTAAATCGGCACAAAAAAGGCGTGTTAACAAGGGAACAAGGTGAAGTCTTGCGAGTTGACGAGCAAAGTTCAAGGAACTTGTGAAGTAGGCGAGAGATGCGGGAAGCATCGGCGTAGATCTTGAGAATAGGCGAGATTTGATATGCGTAGGCGCGCATTGGTGGAAATCTTCGACAAGAAGTGAGATTCAGATACGCGGCCGCGCGAAGTTGAAAAACTAAGTCATACAAGACCCGAGGGTGCGAGAAAGCGCAAAAGTATGCGAGAGATCCCGTAAGAATGTGGGAAAGCGTGTAAGTGCGACGAGGCACATAGGCACTTAACTTCAATGAGGCAGGTCGGAGGTACACAAAGTGTTCGAGGTTTTATATTAACTCAGATTGTAACTTGTGACTTAGTCATAGAGCGACGAGACTACACTATGAGTGAGCTTGATCATAGAAGATGGACTTGTCCATGGAATTGATGGACTTATGTGTGGGTAAGCTGTGGTGAAGACACATCAGCAGTGATGTGACAACAGTGGATGATGTGACACATGATAACGTGGCGGATAAGATCACAGTTGATGAATATCATCTTTAAGAGATGAAGATAACGTCGAAGGATCATCTGAAGATAGAGAAGATCTTTGTGAATAGGGATAATCTTTTCTAGATAGGGTAAATCTTTTAAATGTGATGTAATCTTATTAGATAGGATAAGATTGTGATTTTAGTTAGTAGAATTCTATTAGGACTCTTAATCATCTGAAGGAGCCTATAAATAGCTCATTAAAGTTGAGACCTATTCATTCGATCAGAGCTGAAAATTTTGAGAGTTAAGAGCTTTTAGGGGAGAGTTTTTATTGTAAGGGCTTCAAGTAGAGAGTTCTTTGACTGCTTCAAGTAGGAGGTACTCGTGTTTTTTGTTAACATTTTGTGGAGAGTTAATGAAATAGTAGCTTCGGCTATATTTGAAATCTCTTATTGCTTTCTTTACTCTATGGCTATAGGCAACTTGACAGAACGGATTTCTAGGGTAGAGCTACTCATTAGACTTATTCCTTAGGGGGAGGAAGAAGTCATATCTCACCATACTCGTTTCGAGATGTTAGAGGTGAGGATCTAACAGTTGCAACAACAGATGGCCGATGTGTTGAAGGCACAAGAGGAGTCCCAGTTCGAGATCACTGTGTTGAGGCGTGTCGTTGCAACGACAGATGTCGAGCAAGGTGAAAGCTCAACACCACAACTGTCTTCTGTCAAGGTACGTGAACCGAGGGTGTTCGAAGGCTTGCAGGACACTAAGATGTTGGAGAACTTCTTGTGGGATATTGTAACACCCCACTCCCGCGTGACCCGAACCCGATATCATTGGCGATATCCGAGTTCGTGCCTCGCGAGGGTGGCGTACTACATCAGTCGGTCAAAACTCAGTATACAATTTTTTTTAACCATTCAATTGCGCAGAATAGACAGTAATAATCTGAGCCCACGTTCAGAAATAAACAGTTTCAGTTTCAGAATAAAAATTTTCAATTATTACAATCATTCAACAATAAGTTACAATCATTTAATGTACAAAAAGCCATAACTAAATTGGGCTCATTACAAATACAAGCATCCTTTACAGAAAGTTCAGAATACAATTATGCGACCCTAATGCAGACACGAACTGATCCCGACCTCTATCCTTCACTTGCCTACAGTAGACATACTCCCGTGTCAACCGGGGTATTCTTCAAGAC
>JANJEY010000003.1:58977729-58991629 GCA_024703695.1 Erythroxylum cataractarum | reverse complement strand
ACTTAGGTCATTGGTTCGGTTACTGTTCATACAGACATCAACAGTAACTTTCCAAGCCAAAATTCACCCTCTTAAGGATAAAATTAGACAACACCTATTTCACACAAAAATGTAGCCAACAAGCCAAAGTTTCATTTGGCACAAACCTTAGCTCATTTTCATAACCACACAATTAGTTATGCTCAAGACAGTGTACTAGGTCAAAACCAAATTTTCAGCTTTACTACTCAATGCACTTCCTATCATGCCAATTCCAATTTTACTACCATAAGCATACCAATTGGACACCAAATCAGTCCCTAGATCATTCAAACATTCACTTAGACTAATAGTCAAAATTTGGCAGCACTAATCTCTTCATTTCCATGCAAGAATAATCATCAAGAATCAATCCAAATCAAGCTAAAACACTTCAACCACACACTATACATACTATTTCATTCATCTTTTCTCAATCAACCATCAATTAAACAAACCAATTACATACCCACATATACCAACATAGTTCCCATACAAGTAGGTTCATAAATATCACAAATAATACATTGAATTAACAAAACAACACATAAAACACAAACCTTACCTAATCAAGCTTCCTCTTCTTCAATTCTTCCAACTTACTACAAACTCCTAATTTCTCCTTACTATACACGACATCTTCTTCTTCTCAAGGGATGAGGTTTAAGCTAGGTCTTTTTGGTGAGTTAAATGAAGAAGAAGCAAAGGGGAAGGAGGAAAGATGAGCAAAAATTCAAAACCACCAAGGAAGAGAAGAACATACGAGGATGGAGGAAACCATGAAGAAAATTTGCTTTTGGCCACCCAAAATGCAAGTGTCGTGGAAGTCAAGACCAAAAGGAGGAGTGGGTTGCTTTTAATTAAAGTGAAAGGCTTAATACATGGTGGAACAAGTGACAAATGTCACCATTTTATAAAATCACTTAATTCTTTCCAAATTCAATTTTAATTTCTACCCCAAAATTCCAATGGCTCAAAATAAATAAATCCTAAAATCATGTACCCAATATTTCAGTGCCATTGGACAGGCCTTTTCAGTACCGAAAATCAACCGGTTAGCCACTTGGCGATTTTTTCGGTCCGATAATTTTCTCCGGAAAATTCCAGAAAATTTTCTATAATTCCTGTAAAATTTAAAACACACAAAAACGCAGTCCAATAATTTTTTTAAATACAATTTCCACATTAATCATAATAAAATTTTATTTAGGCCCAATACCGGGAAATAATCATGAATGCACGTACAGTTATTGCATGTGCACAATTTCATTGTTTCACTAATACCAGTATGCATAACATTATCCAATTAGTCCTAATCATTCTCGACCTTTACCAAATTACTATTTTACCCTTCCTGTCGGGGGTGGAATGTTACAGATATGGAGTAGTACTTTGCGGCTACTAGAGTATCTGACGCTAATAAGGTCAATGTGCCATGTACTTAAATGGGGATGTCAAGCTCTGGTGGAGGACGAGGACCTCTGCGGAGGTTAGCGCAGGTAAAACTCTCGTAGATACATGGGAGCTCATGACGAGTTGAAGAATCAATTTCTTCCTATGAATACTTCTTTGACTCACGAGAGATGCCTTAAAGAAGCTAAAACAGGATGGATCGGTAAGAGATTATGTAAAAGCTTTTAGTTCTCTACTACTTGATATTGAAAACTTGTCAGATGAGGACAAGCTGTTCAACATTTTTTCTGGGTTACAACTGTAGGCACAAATGGAGTTGTTGAGGCAAAATGTGAAGGACGTGGTTGGTGCAATCACGGCCACTGATGCCTTGGTGGACTTTCAGACGATGAAGGAAACTAAGGTCAGCTCCTCTAATTCTGCAAAGGGCAAAGGCCATGCTGAACAGGAGAATACCGAGGGGAAAAAGAAGAAGGATTCCAACAAGGAAGACTTCAAAGGGAAAAGCAAGCAAAATGGTGGCTCCGAGAGTGGGGACACATCCTTCAAAAAGGGCAAGATTACTTGTTATCTGTGCGGTGGATCACATTATGCAAGAGAATTTTGGAGGAAAGAGAAGCTAAATACCCTAATAGCCGAAGAAGAGGGAAAATCTTCAGATGATGCGACGTAGGCGAGGGATGTAAGAAATATCGGTGTAGATCTCGAGAGTAGGTGAGATTCGGTACGCGTAGGCGCGCATTGGTGAAAATCTTCGATGAGATGTAAGATTCAGATGTGAGGCCGTGCGAAGTTGAAAAACTAAGTCATACAAGACTCGAGGGTGCGTGAAAAGGCGCAAAGGTATACGAGAGATGCCACGAGGATGTGTGAAGGCATGTAAGGGCGACCAGACGCATAAATACTTAACTTCGACGAGGCAAGTCGGAGGTATGCAAAGTGTGCGAGATTTTATACTAACTCAGATTGTGACTTGTAACTTAGTCATAGAGCGACAAGATTGCACCATGAGTGAGTTTGATCATAGAAGATGGACTTCTCAATGGACGTGCATTGATGGACTTATATGCGGATAGGCTGTAGTGAAGATACATTAGTAATGACGTGGCAACTATAGATGATGTGACATATGATGATGTAGCAACTATGGATAAACATCATCTTTAAGAGATGAAGATCATCTGAAGATAAAGGAGATCTTCGTGGATAGGGATAATCTTTCCTAGATAGGGTAAATCTTTTAAATGTGATGTAATCTTATTAGATAGGATAAGACTGTGATCTTAACTAGTAGAATTCTATTAGGACTCTTAGTCATCTGAAAGAACCTATAAATAGCTCATTAGAGTTGAGACATATTCATTCGATCAGAGTTGAGAGCTTTGAGAGTTGAGAGCTTTTAGGAGAGAGTTCTCATTGTAAGGGTTTCGAGTATAGAGTTTCTTGAGTACTTCGAGTAGAAAGTACTCGTGTCTTTTGCTAACATTTTGTGGAGAGTTAATGAAAGAGTAGCTTCGGCTATATTTGAAATCTTTTGTTGCTTTCTTTACTCTATTACACGTGTTCTTTATGTGTGTGAGGCAAATACTTTAAATACTTGTGTGCGCGTGAGGTGTTCAAGGGTTAATGGAATTGTTCAGCGACATTCACGTGAGAAGGCCGAATCTTGCTTAAGCGGACCTAAGCGGGATTGCCGCACGAAGGTGGGCAGAGTCCAAAAAAAAAACCTTTGTGACAATAGCCATGATAGGTTATACGTGCATATATATTATATAGTATTTGTTCCGTTACAGGTAACAAGCAAGGATTGCCTTCCATGATAGTGTGTATGTCTATGTATATATATATTATATAGTACTATGTTCCGTGATAGGCGACTAATGCTTGTCCACTTTGGTCTCATGCTCTTGTATCGATCCAAGCAAAGACCATGATAGTGTGTATGTCTATGTATATATATATATATATTATATAGTATTGTGTTCCGTGATAGGTGACTAATGCTTGTCCCCTTTGGTCTCATGCTCTTGTATTGATCCAAGCAAAGGGCCAAAAGATACGAACCAAATTATTCACAGATCTTCCTAGTATATTCCCTTTCTGTACAAAATTTTTTATCATGGAATATATAAGTTTGCCAGAAAAACAAAATCGCTATCCAACAGGAGACAAACTGTATATTTTAACATGTTTGTTGGTTAATATGTCAATGGCCTCTGTTTTTTTTAAGAGGTGAAGCTAAAAAAGTTGGCAAATCCATAATGGAGAAGGAAAGAGTCTTATGTGAGCCAAAAATGAGGTGCAACGTGTTAGGAAATTAAGAAGCAATTTCTAAAAGCACTTACCAATCCTATCCTGATTTATGTCATAAGAAGATTAAACGCTAAACTGCACCACAGGCATCATTTTATTAAGCTAACATCTGTCGAATACATATAATGAATGGCCGTCCCCTACCATATAATAAGAATAGGTGAAAGAATTTGATCTAAGACTGAACCCCCTCTTCTACTGAGATAATAGAATCACAGCTCAAATCAGTGCTGCATTTTTCAAAAGTTAACCTTTCTGCTATGGGGAATGGGATCTCTAAATGGTTCAAGAAGCCATAGTCAAAGATGATGATCCATAGCCATTCCTGTGGGACTTCTGCCATTTCCATGCAACCTGTAAACTCTCTTGAAGGTCAGTGTATCGAGCTGTCCAGTTCAGCTCCAGCCTAATCTTAGTTGGATCACTATAAACTTCAGCATAGTCACCAGGTCGCCGAGGCAAATAATCAACTTTAATATCTACACCAGTTGCCTTCTTACAAGCCTCCACAAACTCCTTCACTGATCTACCTGTTAAAACACAAACAACAATAGCTAGAGACCTTACCATCACGGAGAACCAACAACTTTCTCATTTGAAGGAGCAAGGAGAACCGAAAACATTGACATATATCAGTTCAGCATACCTTTTCCTGTGCCAACATTGTAGATTCCAACTTTACCAGGCGTTGCCTTCTCCAGAGCTTTCACGTGAGCATCAACAAGATCAGTGACATCAATGTAATCTCTTATGCATGTACCATCATGTGTCTTGTAGTCTGTTCCTTTGACCTTCAAAAACCAAATTGACTCAATATCAGGAACATATATATAAAAAGATAGAAATGAGTTGTCTATACAAGATGGAATCTTATCAAGGATCTCAAAATTACATTTATAAAAAATTCAAGAAGCGGGTAACTCGAGAAAGAATCAGTAACAAATTGCATCTATTGAAAGAGTTGAAAGTATCAAGGGAACCAAATTCGACATACCTTCAGCCCAGGCATAATACCACGGGCTGCATCAAAGCAAGCACCAGAAATTCGTCCATGCTCACGTAGTTCAGGTCTTGGAGCCTCTCCTAATCTGCCATCTGGATCCGATCCAATGACATTGAAGTACCTAGAGGTTTTCCACAAGAAAAGAAATACCCCAACTTCCATGTGAGTTCAAATGATAAAATAGAAGACCATTTGCATCCCTGACAAAAGCTTACTATAAAATAAAGACCACATATTCTTCCTTTTATCCTATAACAAAAATCAAGTGTTGCTGTCTGCAACAAATAATTTTGCTGAATTTTATTTCCACTTACCAAAGAAAAGTTACAGGATCAGTATCTAAATCAGTTGCCCAGAATTCATTCTTAAAAATCGATGGCAATATCGTATTTATATCAGGGCTCTCCTTACTTAGGCACTTTTAGTCATTCCTTTGGGTGGAGACATTCACAGTAAAGTATCTGAATCAATATATGTCTATCTCTCAGAAATGACATTAGTGTACTTCCAGTCACTGATGTCATGAAGTTGCAGACAAAGCTATGCATATGCAAAGAATGAAGAATAAGAATTCCACAAATCACTGATGCAGTTAATGTGCAAACAATTGAAAACCAGGATGTTTGCGCTTCAGCCAAATGATTTCTTAATGTCTAAAAAGTAATCTACTCTAAAATAACTGGTAAAATATGTGTATCGAGCACCAACCTCAGTATCATAACTGCCATGTCCGAATTTTTGGAAAAATCCAGGATGATATCTTCCGCCATTTTCTTAGCTTTCCCATAAGGATTAATAGGTAGCTGAGGAAATAAACACAAAAAACCCAGTGATCTACTAAGCCCGATTTCAGTAAATTAAGTAGCAGTTTATCATTTTTACACTTTCCTATCACTAACAAATTTCAATTAAAAGATACCAGAATGCAACTAATATATGGTAAACTATCAGATCTCTAAACCTGTGAAGTATCTTCTGTGATAGGCATCTCTTCAGGTTCACCATAAGTTGCACATGTACTCGAATATATCAAAGTCTTCACATCATGTCTAGCCATTGCTTCCACAACAAGTAATGTATTTGATGTGATGTTGTGATAATACCTTCACAAGGATGAGAAGGCTAGCATTATTAAGAGTAGTTATGATTCAGGTTTTTTGTAGACAAATAGTAAGAACTTGGTTTTGTAGTTTTCAACAAACAATCTGCGATACTAGAAGTATAGTGATTTCAGTTCACTCTCAATAACAATGGTGCCAAAGTTCATTGGTAAAGCCATGGTTGCTAATGTACTTTCCCAACAATTTGACTCTATATCCATCGACAGAAGCCTCCTAGGCACATTGGAGAAAATTTCCAATAAAAGATATAAAGCTTGGAGCGATTCCTAATTACTAACAAGTATTGATGCAGTAAAGATCCTGTTATTCTTTAAATTTTACTTTTACTAATAGAAAAGGGCAACCTGCACACTAAAAGCGTGTTCAAACAGAGCTAACATTTTCACAAGCCTTACTATCCTCCTCTTGATCTCTTTCACTTGCTCAAAGAGAAAGCTCATTTGTCTATGATAATTGCTCCCATTCTATAATTGATAATCATCATCATATTTCACCGTCTAACTCTTGACCGTAGGTACCATATCCAATGAAAAAGTGAAAAGTTTTACAATATGCTGTCCAACTTATTTTATCAACGAGCACAATTTTTCAGAATAAGTTAGGTACGTTTTAGTACGTATAAACACAAGTTGAAAGAGCATGTTTTACATTGCAAGTTCAAACATTTCCAGCCCAGCTCAACCTGCAAATAAAACTTACTTCAGAGGATCCATGGTGCTTTCACCAACATATGCAACAGCTGCAAAATGCATTACTGCATCAAATGCATTTTCGCCAAATATTTTGTTAACCTGAAACTGCCGTGAAGGAATAGACTGGCAACTCACAACAAAAATCAATTTGAAACCTATGTTAATACCAATGACGCCAAGGATACAGATTTTAGGTCACCAAGATCAGCATATATAAATTGTAGCCTCCCAGGTCCTGGAAATAAACCTTGTAGAATCTTAACTGCACCTATGTTTCCTCGTGAGAGGTTATCCTGTAAAAGTTAAGAAAAGCTCTCCAACTTAAAGATCTGTGGAAAGCTAACGGAAAGAGATTGCATGCTTGTGTATGAACATACCACTATGGTTACTCGATATCCATCCTTAAGAAGTCGTAAGGCAGCATGAGAACCAATGTAGCCAGCACCTCCTGTCACTAGTACATGACTTATCCCAGGTTCGTGCAATGAGAACTGAAAATAAACCAATCAAGAAGATCAGTATTAAATCCAAGACATGTTTAGAAACCAATTGCGAGATCAGTTTGAAACCACTAAACCAAAATGACAACCGGATCAGGCTTATCCCAGGTTTGTAGGAAGAAAATCTATTTTACTAAAAATTCCCATAAAGTGATTAGATAGCCAATTTATTTGAATCTGAGTCAAGTAAAGCATCATCATACCACGCTCACAGAATTGAAAGTTGGGGATTGTTTCAACATAATGATACATAAAGCTGTCAGAGTGGCGGCCAAAAGAATCTTTCCTACAAAACTGCCCTTTTTCTTTGGATCTGGATAATCCATGCCTGAAAAGTATTAACAAAATATGAAAACCATAAGAACATAAATAGATCATCTTGTGATTTCAAGCAACAGATATAGAAAACCCCCAAGATTTAAAGGAGCAAGGAAATGGAACAATATTGCAGTTCATGCACACTTGATCTCAATCGATGCAAGAAATCTGACCTCCAAAGGACAAAGGTCTGTTGGACCTTGATTGAGCTCTGGCCCTGCCAAAATTTAGCATTTGGAGGATCTCTTAAACGGGATTAGGAAGAAAATGCTTCTGTAACAAAAATCAATAAAAGACCAACTTTCCGCCACAACTATGCTTTCGTGCTCCAATCTGCCACAATTGAATCGAATTCAAACGATCAGAAAATCGTCACTTCTGTAGTGCGTTTATGCGTGTAAAGATTAGAAAGACAAAGAAGGGCACCACAATTTAGCAAAGCTATGTAAAGGCAAACCCAAATGAAATTAAAGCTTTACTGGGCCGCATAGGAGAACTCGCATGTAAACATAATAAGCAGAAAGTCAAAACGTTAAAAGCGTCAATCTTTGCAGCCAAACCAGCAAGAAACAAAAAAAAAAAAACCAAAAAATAATCACTGAAAAAATCACGCATAGTATGACTTTCAAAATCCATCAAGGAAAGGGAGAAAAAAAAAAAGACACCAAAATCGAGTGAGTGCTCAAAAAGAACAGATGTTAGAAACGTGAACGTTGTGATTCTCTGTCAATGATTGTCTGCCAAAGGTAAAGAAATTATGATATGTTTGGTGATGAAAGGTAATTCTCAGATTGAAACCAAAAGAAAACTAAAAAGAAAAATCCAATTAGAGACACTGAAACGAATCCAGAAATCATGAAAGCCGCAAGATCCAAACTTTAATCCCATCTCAAAACTACGCTGACAAAGTCCAAAACATAACATCTAAACCCAAAAAAAAAAAAAATGAACCGAAATAAACATCTGATCGAAGGTAGAAGATACCTGCAAAAGCCAGGAGACCAATCAAAATTGAGAAAACGAAATTGAAGACCAATAATTTCCCAGTCAAAGGAAACAAGATCTAAAGACTCCAAAGACCGGCAAAAGAATCAGAAAACGAAAAGCGTAAAGCAACAAGAACATGCACACAGACAGACCAACCCACCCCAGATACACACACGCACGCACGCACGCCCGCCCGAAGAAAACTACAGAAGAAAATAAAATAACCCTCTTGAAAATTTAAAACCAAAAACAAAAAAAAAAATGTTACCCGAAAATTGAGTAGAACCCACGACGAGGAGGAGAAAACGAGCGAAGATCCAAAAAGGAAAGGGTCAGAGAGAGAATGTTTAATGAAGCAGAGACAGCGAAACTTGGGTTTTAAATGTCATCAAATGTTGCTTATGATAATAAATGAAGGAGAGAGTTTGAGTTTATGATACGAGTATATGGACGTACAGAAAGAAGAAATCAAAGTCAAAGAGATAATAACCATTTTCTCGTCGTCTGCTTCTTTTTCTTCTCTCTGTAGGTGCGGTGTCAAGTGACAAAGACCAAAGAGCGGAGAAGGCGGCTTATTTTCTTTTTTATTTGATTTTGGGGAGCGTTTTTCCGGTCCGGTGCCAATCAGCTGCTCCCACGAATGCAGCGGAAAGTGCGGGAAAAAGGTTTAGCAAACAAATAAGAAGAGGCCACGCCTTGTTTCGACGTTAAACTTTAAAAATGGTGCCCACACGACTCAGCTTCTGCTCTGACTCTGACTCTGACTCCCCTGTATTTTCACCGTTGGGTTTATTTAGCCTCACATTATTTAACACAGACCTTTGATCTGTTTGGTTAAAAGTTTAAAACCGACACAAGCCGTGAAACTGTATTTGACATTACAACTTGCAGTTAAAACGTCGCCGTCGTCGTTTTATGGTATTGTTTTGTGGCCCAATGGAAATGAGGTTAACCTAAGGAGTAGACGCTGGAGAAAAAGACGGGCTAATTTATGGGTACGTGATAGGATGATACCAAATTTCAGTATTTACGTCTTTTAATAAAAATATTTTTAAAAAGCTACGTATGTTATAACTATCTCTAATAACATACGTTATTAAGAAACAATAGCAACAAACCATGAAAAGGAGCAAATGAAATACCAAGCAATTTCAAAGGGATATTGGAATCAAAGCCTCTTCGAATCAATCATCGGCTGTATTTTTTCCCTCAAATTCTTTACTTCATTAATTCTGGACTAATTCTGTGCTAATTTATCTTAGTTATTTATTTATATAAGAGTGAACCAAAAGATTTGAGGAAAAGAAATACAACCTTTGATAGCTAAGATGAGTTAGCACGGAATTGATCTAGAATTAATGGACTAGAGAATCAGGTCTCGAATTTCTTTACTTTGACTTGTGGTGGTTGGGACAAGCATCCGTCTAATTCATACTTTGGATACCCATATGTTCACTGTATTTATTTTTCAATTTATTTAAATTCCATGTATGTGAAGAAACTAAAACAACATAGTTTAAAATCAAAGTCTTTAATATTTATCTGTCTTAACAAAAAAAAAATCTAAATTATTAAAATTAATAATTTTAACAATTATATATATATTATACTATTATTTAATATATTAATACAACAAAAGTATTCATAATATAGAATACAATTACTACTAATACGAGGAAAAAAAAGTTATGAATGAAATACAATTTTTATTAAATTTTAAAGTGATGGAATCTTATATGTCTTTTTTTGTTTGTCTGTTTGTTAAATGTAGGTGTAACCTGTCATCCCCACCGTACATAAAGTATTTAATTTGGATGTTGATTTGTCACCATCTTCTGCCTTCAATCTTCTATCTATCTCCTTAATAAGGAATTACTATTTAATTTGGATGTTGATTTGTCACCATCTTTTGCCTTCAATCTTCTGTCCATCTCCTTAATAAGGAATTCATGTTTCTCATTATGTATGTTATGACAAGGAGACTGATCCGTTATTAAAATTTGTAATATAAGTAAAATATAATGCCCATTAAAATAATTAGAATTAGTTATTTGGATAATTGACTCTTACTACTTATAAACTTTTTAATATTTTTATATTTAATCTTAACACTTCTTTTCGAGTGTAATTGGAAGTGGACATTTAGTTGTTAGTTGAAATAAACACAACGTTAATCAAACCAGACTTTTAAGATTCAATATTTAAATTATTACTTGAAATAAATGTAATTTTAACCAAACTAGTCTCTTATGACTGGATATTGAGACGGATAATCGGGAAATTAATAATCCCTATTAAACCTGTTCTAATACTATAATTAAAATTTTTAATACGGTAGAGTGTAAAGCTTATTAACATAAATTAGGTTTAGGTTAATTATTGTTAAAATAATTAAAAAATAATCATTTAAATAGTTGATACTTACTACTATTTATAAGTTTTTTAATGTTTTTATGTTTAGTTAATTAAGGTAATCCAACATTCCCGAGCCGGAGGGGCTTATGTTATGTGCTCGGTCAACACATTTTTCACTCCATCCGACATTTCACTTCCCGATTGCAATTCCACCAAATGGAGATGGTCCTCTCCTATATATCGCTAGCTCCATCATATGCAATTAATCCCATACAACAATTTACGCTTACACTAGGTCGTCTCCTACAGGTATAAGGAATATTCTGTGCAGAAATTAGACATTTGAGGTTTATAAGGTACGGTGACATCATTGGGTACTCAAATTTCAAAAAGAAAATCATAAATCTGAGCCTGAGGGGGTAAATTCCAAGAAATAATACTCGAAACCAAGACATGGCTTCGATCTCAATGATCTAATGCATGACAAACAAATCCACACCTCAGATGCATGTGCAACCACATGCCAAATGGAAGACTTTTTCACTTTGAATGCACCTATATATATATATATATACATGAAAAGGTATAACACCTGGCTGTATTGTAATGCATATAGCTAAGAATATTCACATAAGGACTAATTTATAGTAATTCGTTATTGATTAGGTGTCGAGTTGGGATGAAAATAGGATAGTTGGTAGTGATGGCTTAGTGCAACTTGGGCTAATCCTACTTTGTCATATCTTCATCACTCACTGTTGTTTACTCCATTCGATTTATAATAAATGTCGTTTTAGATACATTTTAATTATTCAAAATAAGTGTCATTCTTGACTTTGTATACATATTTATAATTTTTCTTTCAAAATTAACCTTTCATTTTTCTCTCATCTTAATTATATAGATCACAATTTTAAGGTAATTTAATATACAATTTCTCTCACATACTAATTATTGTAATAGTATATCTATAATTTCATTAGTTTTCTTAATAAACGTATATTTTTCTAAAACGACTCTTATTATGAATCGGATGGAGTATATTAAGTTTTTTCTTTATCCCCTTAAGTGCAAATCATTAGAAGAGGCTTAGTTGTCTCTTTACAACAAGGAGACGCGGGGGGCGTATGTAAGTATTTTAGTAACTTTTTTTTTGGTCAACTTGCTGTTAACGTTTGCTTTGCTTTACTCTTTTAGCCAGCAAGTCAGCCCATTTAGTTGACTTAATTACTAAAAGCCACCGTCGTCGCCGCCGCCGCCGCGTCCAGCGATAAGATCGAGTTGAGTGACCCGAAACAAAGGAGGATTTGAGATTTCAAGGTATTATAATGTATTGGTCGGTGGTATATCTCATGCCTCGATCAACTTCAATACTATCATGATGGCTTACTTAGTGGTATATCTCATACCTGGATCAACTTCGATACTATCATGATGGCTTATTTAAATAGTCTAGTCAATTTGTTTGAGTTGAGAGTTTTGATATGCTATTTACAATATAAATCATGAATACAGAATTCTATTACAAATTGGTATGTACATATGTAATTAATGTTCTTCTTCTTTTCAGTTTTTGTCATTTTTTCAATAATTAATGGAATATTAACGTTACCTTTTTATCATTCCTAACCATGATAACGATAGTATACTCACCTTTCACCTTGACTCTGAAGACTTTACCTAAAAAGTTGTTGCGACTAATTAAAGCTTTTTGAGTTTGGTTTCTCTAATTTTTGAATGGATTGTGCACAAAAGGAAGAGTTTTATATTTTTATATGCAACTTTCGATTCACAAAATAAAATATATAAAAAAGTAGAAGAAATCGCAAATGCTTTCAAAGAAATTCAAATCATGCATTTATATGATCATTAGTTCTTGCAACCAACAGAAAAGTAGTCTACATGAAATGAGAGAGGGGGCTTCCTGATCACCACTCGGATATGAGGTCTTGAGGCTGCAGTTCCATGTGCCTTTCCGGTCTGATTTAAAGCAGGAGATTCATGTGGATCTTTAAAAAATTTAACTGGCAAATTCTTATTGATCAACCATCTTTAAACATGTGTATTAAGTAAATTATCAAGTGATGAATATAAATCCAAGAATTTAGACTTAGTATATAGAAAACAAGATTATTTTCTCAGTGTTTATTTCTATTCTGATTTACGCTATTACTTATTTCTAAAAATATGTTAACAGTAGTAAACCAAGTCTAAACAAATTTTCTTTGATCAGCTTTCAAGGAAAGAAAACATGATAATTGGAGTCAGTGGTTAACAAACAATGATTAACTAGATTCCCCCGGAGAATGCCTTTCTCATCTATGTTAGTAGCATATTTTTAAAGTAGAAAATTATTAATGACAAGTCGTTTTTATATAGTTGGACAATTATTAATAACATGTCGATTATAAAAGTAAGGTTAAAAAATCAAATTTGATCCACATTAGAGATAATAAAGAAACTCAATTAAATATTTAGTTAAATAATTTAAAGTCTAGTGAAGAATTGCGAGATTTCAGACTGGGTGATGATGATGATAATGATGATGATCATGATGAAGAAGAAAATAGACCCTTATTAATTTGAGTAAGTTATTTATTAAATCTGTGATAGAGAGACCCAATAAGGTTACTATAAATAGTTGCTAAGGTCTCCTACTACTTGCTTAAGTAAGTTTGTAGATGTTCAATTTCTAAAACTCATTAAGAGGCTCATGCATTAAGAAAGATACAAAAAGACTTCAACACCATAAAAAGCAATTTACAGATTTTTACTTTTTTGAAGCTTCTTGGTTTTAACTTTTGGTTCACGGTTGGTTAATGGATTAGACAAATCACTAAGCTTTGTGATTAAGCTTGTACTTTTCATCTTCTTGATAATAGAGGAATTTTCTCATCGCCTCTGTCCGTCGAAGTAGGCTTTAAGTTGAACCACACAAATCCTATACTCTTTGTTGATTTATATTTGCATTATTTACATATGCGTTTTGGTCGGGTCGACCGTGCTGGGTCCGGATCTAGTCAAGACGACCCATGGGTCGATCTGTTCATTCATCGAAAATCAGTCCTGCGTCTAAAGCCCATGCCCCATTTCGGCCCATCGGTTGAAAAGAGTCTCCCATGCAAACACGTAAAAACCTAAACCTAGCTGCATAATCGTATATAAGGTATAATTCTCCCA
>JANJEY010000003.1:58960281-58977629 GCA_024703695.1 Erythroxylum cataractarum | reverse complement strand
TATCTCTGCATTCATCGATCCCACCTTCACCAGAAAACTTACTTGAGCGTCGGAGGGGCTAATCGGGACACCACCCCCGACTAGCCTTCTTTGTTTTGCAGGTATATTCACGTCGAAGAACAACGCAAAAGGTTGCTAACTCATGGATCCAAACGGCAACGCACCGTTCAGCCTGAATCTAGCAGAACCACGTTTCTTGCTATATTTTCTTGTAAGTCTATTTGTAGTATTAGCCACTTTGGCTCAATCTACTCCAACAAACTGGCATCAGAGCGAGTATTTCGACTATTGTCTCGATAGTATATGTGGATCTACATATGTAGTTTATTTTGATATTGAATTGCTTCCATTGTTTAGATTCGACTGTCTGGTTAATTAGCTAATATGGTTGTAAGTGTTTCGTCAACTAAGTTTGATATTAAGAAATTCACAGAAAATAATAGTTTTAGTTTATGGCGCATTAAGATATAGGCAATATTAGTTCAAAAGGGATTGGTTAAGGCTTTAGGTGGTAAAGATAAATTGTTGGATTCACTTTCAGATGATTGGAAAAATGATTCAATGGGAAAGCACATAGTGTTATTTTACTTAGTCTTGGAGATGAGGTTTTGCGAGAGGTTGTTCATGCATCATTTACACCTAGCTTACAGCTTCAGTTGGAAAATAAGGACATGATGATACCATTGACCAAATGACTCTTCTGTAAGCAGCGACTCTACACCCCAAGATGCAAGAAGGTACACTTTTGTCCCAGCACCTTGATACGTTTAATATTATTATTATGGATCTCAATAATATTGATGTTAAAATTGATGATGAGGACCAAGCTTTGATTGTTTTGTGATCTTTGGCTCCATCTTACTAGAACCTTGTGGAGAACATGTTGTATGACCATAACGACATTCCTTTTGATGAAGTAAAGACTGCTTTGGGTTCAACTGAGTTGAGAAAGCAGTTGACTAGTAAAGTAGTTGGAAACAATCAAAGTGAAGGTTTGGTTACTCAAGGGAGATCCAAGACAATAGGCAGTAATTCAGGCAGTAAAGTCTTTAGATCATAGTTTAGAAAAAGAGTGCAGTGTTATTATTGTAAGAAATATATGCACATAGGAAAGGAATGTTCGAAGAAAAAGAAGAAAGATTAATCGTAAGAGCAGACCAAGGATGGTGCAAGTGTGGTTGTTTCTGAGTCTTCAGATGATGCTGAAACTGTCCTAGCACTATCTGATTCACATGTTGATGAGAAATGGATTCTTGATACAACTGCTACATTTCATATTAGTACATCAAAGGAGTTATTTTTGACTTATAAGAGATGTGTTGGCTCAACATTAATGGAAGATGACCATGCTTGTAAATTTGTGGGAATTGGTTCAGTTCATATTAAAATGTTTGATGGTACTATTAGAAACTTGACAGAAATTCAACACATCCCAGAAATGAAGAAGAATCTTATTTCTTTGGGTATTTTAGATCAGAAAGGATTCCGACAGTGAATATGGTAGCGAAGAAGAAATAATGAATAGTGCTGCGTTGGTTGCCTTACATAGCAAAAGTTCAGTTGCTTGCTTAACAGTAATTGAGAAGGAAGTAACTGAAGGCTGAAAAGAGGAAAAATTGGAAAATTTTGAAAACAACTCATCTCAAGACCTATTATCAGATTATGACAGTGATAGAAGTGGCCTAGATGAAAAAAAATGGAACGTTTACAAGGCTTACAAATTAATGTATAAAAAATGGGTGAAAATATATAGAAAGAATGAAAGATTGAAGGAAGATAATCTCTCCATGAAGGACACCATCCAAGAGTTAGAAAAAAATTGATGTTGACATCAGATGAGCTTGGTGAAGTTAGAATGAAATTGGTAAGTACTAAAAAGGAATTGAGAATGTTGAATGGAGATACAGAAAAATTAGAAAAGTTAATGGAAATTGGTAAGGTTAAAGGAGACCTTCAAGGCATTGGCAATAAAGGTGAGTGCTTTAAAATGAATGATGAGAAAAATAATATGTTCAGATCTGTCAAAGAAGAAATTCCGAGAAAGAATTGAAGATTTGTACCGACGTGTCATTTTTGCGGAGTTATTAGGCACTTAAGGCCGAGATGTTACAAGATGTTACAAATTATGTTTCAAAGGGCAAAATAAAAAATCTAGACAATCTCCATTAAATTTTCAACAGCAAGTCATATTATCGAAGCACTCTTGGATTAGAAAAGGTCAAGTACAAGCAAAAAAATATAGTGAAGGAAAAACTAGAAATTGTATAGATTTACAGTTAGTTATTGTTTGTAAAGAAACTTGTCAGATAGAAGACAAGTCAATTATTTTAGAAGAAGAAACCGATGACCGAGATAATGTGATGAGCAATAAGCCCAGGTTTGAAATTCTTCGAAGGACACAAGGACTATGTACTTTACATTTTTGAAGTATTTTTGTGTTGTTTAACAAAAGCAAAAAGAAACAAAAAAGATTTATTTTTTTAGTTTTTATGTTACCATTGTCATCTCATATTTTTAGTAGCTTGCATTGTGACTTCTATTTGGCTCCACCAAAGACTCTTCAGTTCTCTCATCAATATGGGTCTCTCTCTCGAGTATCTCTCTATCTTTCGGGCATATCTTTCAGTGTTTTGAATGACGGTAATTTGTCTTCTTGGCGTGCTTATGATTCTTCTACTGCACCTATTATTGATTATTATGATTATACGTTTTGATATTGTCTTGTCTCGAGGGGAAGACATCGGATTGTTTATGGTGAATATTTCATTCAATGAGAGATTTTAATGTATATACATGACTATTCGTCGTGTTTTTTAGCTTCTTTTTGCCCAATGGGAGAAATTTGGAAGATTGGATAGTTGTGATGTTCGTTGGAATTTGATGTTTGATTAAAGGGAAGCATTGTGAATTTCATCTTTATATGTCCAATTATGATTATTTATGTGGAGTTCTAGAGTTGTGACAAAAATGTCAAAAGGGGGAGATTTTTAGGATAAATTGTATATATCTTTTATTTAGTTTTGGCATTTTAATTGGACATATAAGATATAACTTGTAGAAATTCTGCACTATATTGGAGTCTTTCATCATGGTGACATTAGAATTAATTTTACTACTAGACATGCTAAAAAATTTATTGTTGGATTTTGTTTTTACTGTTGGATACGTTGGTAAACTGAAATCCTTACTGCCAGATTTGCGGGTTTTATGGATTGATGAAATTAAAACAATGAGATTGTTACATGTTTGAATTTAAGTGGGACTCTGATTGTGTGAGAGATTTGTGCACATCTGGTATCTACGATAGAAGTCCATCTTTAATGTGAGTTTGCAGCAACTAAGTAAATGAATATAGAAGTCTATCTCCTATCTACGAAAAAATTCTATTTTTTTATGCAAATGTGTGATAACCGAAGTGGTGGTGTTGTAGTGGGACTTTAATTGGTTGAAGGATTGCATTCACGATCTCTAATGGGTGTTCCATCTCTAAGGTGTGTGTGCGGCTTTTGAGGAAAAGGTGTGTGTGTGTGGCTTTTGAAGTTGCGTGTGTGGCATTGAAGTGAGGTGAATTAATTGTTTCGATAAAACGGCGTGTGCGAAACATTGAGTAGATGTGGGTAGCGTGAGTGAAGTAAATGGGTTATGATATCAACATTGCAGCAGTGGTGTGTGTGTGAGATAGATTTGATGGGAGTCAGTTGTTTAATGAAACTATGATTGCGTTGTGCATGTGCCTGGAAAATTACGAAACAACGTGTGATGGGTGTAGTGAGCTAATGTGTAGTGGATTTGTGAGTAAGGGTTGGTATTGCAGACTTTTTTTGATTGGGGAAATTGAAGTGATCTTCGATGTTGATTAACTGTGGTTGATGGGTTATGCATGAAGAGTGGTTATGTACATGCGCTGCTGATTATTTGGCCAAGGAAATTACATATATGCTGATCACACCAACCTTAGTTGTTTATATGTGAATGATGAGTTCTTTTCTTATGCTTCAATCCTAGGTGTTGAACAACTGTAGAGTGTTAACTTGTGATTTTCCAGGCTTGCTTATATCTAGGTTGTGAGTTGTTCTTTTTCTTTTAGCTCAAGTATATTGTCTTTCAGTTCTTAGTTGATTAAGTACTTGAGTTATTTTTTATTAATTGTTGTTTGAGTGAAAGTAGTTAGAAAAATCCTCTGACAAGGTTAGTACTAGGCGGTCGTATTATTAGTTGTGAAATTCTTTCACAGGAAGTGAGGTCGAGAGATAGTATCAAGGATTGAGTGGTGTTGTCTTAATAAAGCCGTTGGTAAATCTATTGTACTTTGGTGAAAGTTACTAAGCTAGGTAAAGGCCCAGCAGATGTAGGCAAGGTGTGTCGAACTGCGTTACCAAATTTGTGGTGCTAATTTATTTCTTTTTCTCTTAATTTTCTGATTGTTTTGTTTGCTAGAAACAAATCAAAAAGTTTGTGAAACTATTAACTTTGCGAAACTATTAACCCCTTTGGTTTTTCAAACCTCAACTCTTCACTAACTATATATTTCATTTTTAGAGTTAGTATTAATTTGGTTGCAGGCAATAACATTACTAAGTACAGTTGATTATTTTCGCTATAATCTTTGGAGTCCTTCTCCGGTTATGCCTAGGGGTGGTTTTAGATATTTGTTGACTTTTATTGATGATTCTCTTGAAGAGTCTAGGTGTATTTTCTAAAAAGCATAGATTATGTGTTTGTCATCTTCAAGCAATTCAAGGCTTTGATTGAAAACTAAATGGAGAAAAAGATCAAGTACCTCCAAATAGATAATGGTTTGGAGTATTACTCAGGTGAATTTGATGAGTTATGCAAGAATGAAGGAATAGTGAGACACCATCTTATTCGACGCACACCACAACAAAATGAGGTTGTAAAATGTATGAACATAACTCTCTTAGAACGAGCTCGGTGCATAAGATTAAATGCTGGGCTTAGTAAAAAAAATTAGGCTAAAGCTGTTAATACTGCTTGCTATTTGGTTAATAGATCTTCGTCCACGGTTATTGAGCTAAAGATTCCGAAAAGGGTATGGTTAGTCCTACTGATTACTTTGGTTTGAGAGTGTTTGGTCGCCTTGCTTATGCTTATGTTAAAGAGGGGAAATTGAAACCGCTAGCAAAGAAACGTACTTTTCTTGGATATGGACAAGGGGTGAAAAGGTATAAGCTGTGTTATCCTAATTTTGATTCTACAAAGTTTATGGTTAGCATAGATGTGACTCTTGATGAGTTACCCATGCTTTAATCCACCAATAGCTCTCGAGAAAAGCAAGAGTTAGTTGAAAAGGGAGATTATGGTGTTAAGCAATAGGTGGAGTTTTAGGTGGACACTCCTATTATTTCTACTTCAAATGAAGGTACTTCAGTCCAAGATGATCAAGTTAAGGTGGAGTATTCACATGAAGAAACCATTGCACCTCAAAACCAGCAATATAGCATTGCCACTGGTAGATTTGAGGAGACAAATCAAGCCTCCTCAAAGGTATGCTGATGTTAATTTGGTTTCTTATGCAATTAGTGTGGCAGAGTCTATTAATTTTGAAACTTCAAGTTAAAATAAGACCATCACATGTAGTGAGTTTATATAGTAGTTATTTGTTATGAATGAGGAGATGGAATATTTTAATAAAAACCAAATATGAGAGTTGGTTAAATCGCCAGTTAGCCAAAAGGTTATTGGTTGCAAATGAGTCTTCAAGAAAAAGGAAGGCATCTCAAATGTTGAAGCAATCGGATTCAAGGCACAGTTGGATGCTAAGGGCTTTAGTTAAAGGGAGGGGATTAATTAGAATGAAGTGTTCTCTCTAGTTATGAAACATACATTCATTTGTGTGTTACTTGTCATTGTAGCCAAGTTTGACAAAAAACTTGAGCAGCTTGATGTTAAAGCAGCTTTCTTGCACGGTGAGCTTGAGGAAGCAATCTATATGCATCAATTAGAGGTTGCAATGCTTAGTAAGAAAGATTATATTTGCTTGTTGAAAAAGTCCTTATATGAACTGAAACAATCACTAAGGCAATGGTATAACCATATTGAAAATTTTATGATTGATTATGATTTTGTTAGATGCGCTTATGATGCTTGTGTTTATCATAGGAAACCCTTTTTGCTTTATGTTGATGACATCTTAATTGTTGCAAAGGATATATTGGAAATCAACAGGTTGAAATATCAGTTGAATGGTGATTTTGAGATGAAGGATTTGGGAGCAGCTAAAAAAATTTTATGGATGGAGATTCAAAGAGACCATAAGGCAAGTAAGCTTTGTTTATCGCAAAAGAGCTACATTAAAATAGTTCTTAAGCATTTTGGTACGACTAAGGAGAAACCTATGAGTACTCCTTTAGCAACTCACGTTAGGCTTTCTACCCAATTGTCACCTAAAATTGATGATGAAAAGTAATAAATGACTCGCATTCCATACTTAAGTGCATTTGGGAGTGTGATGTATACTATGGTTTTCAATCTGCCAAATATTTCATATACAATCAGTGTGGTCAACAAGTATATGTCCTGTCCTGGTAAAAAACATTGGCAAATAGTGAAGTGGATCATCAAGTATTTGAGAGGTACTGCATATTTGTGTTTAGTGTATGATCAGAGTGATTGCTCTAACAATGTTACAGGTTATGATAATTCTGATTATGCTGGGGATTTGGATAAAAAGGAGATCTTGACAAGTTATATTTACAAGCTTGCTAGAAGTGCCATTAGTTATAAGGTTATTTTACAATTTACTGTTGCCTTTTCTACAAATAAGGCAGAATATATTATAGCAACGAAAGCTATTAATGAAGCATTTTGGTTGTAAGGTTTGGTTAACAGTCTGGGATTGCAACAGGATTCTACTATTGTGCTTTGTGATAGCTAGAATGTCATTCATTTGACCAATAATCAAATGTTTCATGAGTGGATCAAACACATTGATGTTAGGTTTCACTTTATCCGGGATCATGTCTCGCATGGTGTTGTGATGATTAGCAAGGTTGCTACTGAGTAGAACCCAACAGACATGTTAATGAAACCTATTCCTACTCACAAGTTCAAGCATGCTTGAACTTAGTTGGTGTTTACAGCTGTTCATCGCCTTAGCGAGCATATGAGGCAAAGGTGATCCAATTCTGAGAAAATCTCTAAAATGTTTGACTTAAAGAAATTCAAGCCAAGGTAGAGATTTGTCGTGATGTGTGGTTTGGAGAATTTCCTTGTATTCCCTTAATGATAAGTTTATTTTAGTAATAATATGTCTAGATATACATATTGGAATTTATGACAATTGGCTTTCAGGGTGGCGCTTTTTTTGATTTGCAAAGGAGATGTGCCACCATCAACACCATAAAAAGCAATTTAGAGAGTTTAGCTTTTTTGAAGCTTCTTAGTTTTAGCTCTCGGTCCTTAGTTGGTTAGTGGATTAGACAAGTTGCTATGCTTTATGATTAAGCTTGTACTATTCATCTTTTTGATTATAGTGGAATTCTGTAAATCATGTGTACTTTGTTGATTTATTTTTGCATTGTTTACTTGTGTGTATCTTGCTATATTTTCTTGTGAGTCTATTTGCCTACATATCACCTATTTTGGCTCGATTTACTCCAACATAATTGAATCGATACCACTCAACCCTTGACACTATCCCTCGTGCTCACAACCCGTAAAAGAATTTCACACCTAATAGTACGACCGCCTCATATTAACCTCAATAGAGGATTTTCTCAAACAAGGTTTAATGAAAATGAAATAAAATAAACAATTCAAGTGATTAAACAAAATTCAATATAAACAAAAACACTTGAGATAAAAAGAGGAACAACTTCTCGATAGGTTCAACTCCACTAAAACAGGTTTGAAAGTTGCCAGCACACACTATGGACTGATTCACACAAATTGCAGTATTAACTCATAGCTACAGCAGGAAGACATCAAGTATGACAACCTACGCAAATAAGCCTTAACACAAAATCCAACAGACCCTACACCATGATTAACCTTGGCAAAAATCACACACAATATGCAAAGCAACCTAGTCGTGAGCCATACAACGAAAATCAACACCCAGTTGTTACCACTCCAACATGTCGCACCCACAAAGAAAACAATCAATAATCATTGCAACCTAAGATGAAATTATATCAATATAGAGATCTTCACGCTAGTGCTTTCATGCACTGTGTTTCAATCACCGTAGATAAGGGACTACCAAAACACATACAGCGGTGAAACACAGCAACCGCACAATCCAACCTAGATAGCAAAGAGATAATCAAGAGAAAGCTAAGTCCAATCTCAATATGAGAAGAAAGAATATCGAGAGTAGATGCGCTTGCCTACACCTACACGTAAGGGTCTTTAAGATATTTCCTAAGAGAACTAAGGACTAGCTTTGAGTAGTGATAATAAAAGATCTCCACAAATTGGAGGACCTCTAGCAATGATATCAAGAGATCCTAGAGTGATGTGCAAGCTATCAAACTTGGATGTTATTTAGTGCAGAATTTCACCACGGTAAAGTTTCTACTCAAAAGTATGTTGCATGGTTGCAAGTCTAATAAGAAGTGCTTCCAAGAGCCCAACAGGACAACTGCTAATTTCAACTCTTTTCTTTTATCTGGATGTTGGATTAACAATTAGCAATCATCATTCAAAACCCCTAACAACACTACTGAATACAATCCACACATTGAATAGATAGATGCCAGTGCATCCTATTTTAGTAATATGGCCAATACTAGAAGCAGAAAGTTTTTGGTTGTAAAAGAACCTAAATCTATAGATAGCTATTATCCCAAAATAGGATATACATTAAATCCCATCTTGACTAGGATTTTAATTTCAATCACCTTACCTTGAAAAAGTCTCACATAAATCCAACTAAGTCCAATTATCAAATAATGTCTAAAATTAAATAATAAGATATAATAACCTATATCTTAACAACCTCCCCTTTTTTGACATTATTTGTCACATATTTGAAACTCCTCTTAAAGAAGATAATTGGACATATAAACATCGAATGCACAGACTAAGAACTCCTGCTTAATCAGACATTAAGTTCTAAATAACATCTAAAGAAAAAATAATCTCACAATTATCCAATCTTCCAAATTTCTCCTCCTTGGGACAAAATGATGCCCAAAAGAAAGATTAATAGTCAAAGAGAAACCTTAAAATCTTCCCTTGAAATGAACAATCATAAAAAACAATTTGATATCTCCCCTTTTGGACAAAATAATGTCAAAACAAGGATTCCTTTAATGCGATCAATCTCAGCAAATAAAGAAGCATAAAAATAAACAATAGGTGTAGCAGAAGAATCATAAGCATGCCAAAATGATAATTTACCACCAGTCAAAACACTAGCCAACGTTTCATTGCTTACTTCAGTTCCATCTTCATAAGACTGAACAAATTCATAAACCCTAAAAATGCATTCAACGAATCATAATCAAACTTAACTAATCTCCTCCTCATATAAACCATATGAACACATATTGCCCAAACTCAAATAACCCACAATATAAAGACAAACCAGAATAAAACTTGAAAAAGTCTAGATGTTAACTCTTTTGAACCACTTTTTTGTTTTTAATAAATAACATCAAACTATACTTTAAAAATATAAAGCACACAGTCCCTGTGCCTATCGAAGAAATTCAAACATGGGTTTATTCTTCATCACATTATCTCGGTCATCAACTGTCTAGTTGATTTCTTCATCTGAAGTAACCGACTTATCCTCAGTTTGAACAGTTTCTTCAAAAGTAGTAACTAACTGTGAATATGGACAAATTTTGGTTTTTCCTTCACTACATCTTTGTGCTTGTACTTGACCATTTTTAACCCAAGAGTGCTTTGGTAATATAGGTTGTTTTTGGAAATTTAATGAAGAGTGTCTAGATTTTCGATTTTGACCCCTCTGAAACATCATTTGTAACAGCATGTAACATTTCAGTCTTATGTGCCTGATTACTCTACAAAAGTGACATATAGGTATAAACCTCCGATTTTTCTTTGAGATTTCTTTTTGGATAGATCTGATTATACCAATTTTCTCATCATTCGACTTGGAACATTCACCTCCAGTGACATATAGGTATGAGCCTCCAATTTTTCTTTGAGATTTCTTCTTGGATAGATCTGATCACACTAATTTTTTCATCATTCGACTTGGAACATCCACCTCTATAGCCAATGCCTTGAAGGTCTTCTTTAGTTTTATCAATTTCCAACAACTTTTCTGGCTTTTCAATACTTCCATTTAACATTTTTATTCCCTTTTCCGTGTAACTAGCTTCAACTTTGTTTCATTAAGCTCATCTATTGTATATAACAACTTCTTCTCAAGGTCTTGAATGATGTTCTTTATGCTAGAGTTTTCCTCCTTCACCTTCTCATTTTTCTTATATGTTTGGACCCATTTAGCATGCATTAACTTATAAGCTTCATAAATATCTTCTTTATGCCAGTACTTTTTTATCATCTAAAGTACTGGCATCACTGTTATAATATAAGATTGAGCTTTGAGCTAATTCGTCTGTACTTTTCTCAATTTTTTTGATTTACTCACGTTTTTTGTCATTGGTTACTTCCTTCTTGGTTTTTGTTAAGCCAATAACTGGACTTTTGCTGTATAAAGTAATTAACATAGCACTATTCACAACTTCTTCTTCACTACCATACTCTTGTCCATATCCATTCTCACTCCAAGTGCTTGTATATGAGTTCCCTTTTCTCTGCTTTAAGGTATTAGTACATTTCGCTTGAACAAGTTCGAAGCCTTGATACTCATGACTTTGAATTTTCTTCACTTTTCTTTCACCCTTTTGAGTTTTAGCTTATTGTTTGAAGTTGTTGTTCGATGAACACCCACCGTTTTGCTTAAACTCAGATCTATCCTTTTTCATTTTCTTTTACCACTTGTTGAATTTCTTGCCAATAACTCCATATCCTCATTCTCATCGGATTCATCTTCAAAGTCATTCATGGCTTTACCAATCTTGGCTTGGAATGCTAATTAATCCTTTGTTCTTCTCTCAATTTTCCCTCAATAAATTCATCTCAAAGATGGTAAGAATCCTAATTACCTTACCCAAAGTCAATTCAGTAATATCATGGACTTCTTCATTGGCTGCAATTTTTGGTATGAACCTCGGAGGCAACGATCTCAATGTCTTTTTAACTAGTTTCAGGTTAGAGTACTTCTTCCCGAGTTGATGTGCTTGGTTTGCTATGTCACGTAGTCTCTCATGGAAGTCTCCAATGGTTTTACTCTCATCCATCTTCAGCTCTTCAAATCTCACAGCCAACATACGAAGTTTTGAGGATATCACAAATTTTGACCATTCATACATAGTCTGCAAAGTGTCCCACACTTCTTTTGCTTATTCACAAGCTGATATTATAACAAAGCGACCTTCATCAACTACACTGAAAATGGTGTGCAAGGCTTAAGAATTTCTAAATGCTCTCTCTTCTTCAGTCCTTATCAATTCAGATGCATCTTTAAGCACTGCTTCTCCCTTTTCATCAGTCATCATTGAATGTGTCCAGCCACCTAAAATCGAGTTCCATGCTCTTGTTCCTTGTACTTGAATGAATTCTTTCATCCATGATTTCCATGTAGGATAATTTGAACCATCTAACAACGGTGACCATATGATTGATGCCCATTCTCTTATAGCCATAATTGTGAAATAAGGATCAACATCGACTTGATGTACCAAGTTTTAATTCGGTGACCTGCTCTGATACCAATTGATAGAACCCGTTTATTATTTTCACAAACTCTTCAATTTACCATAGTCGTTTCTAGCACAATTAAAAACCAAAAAATTAAACGTACAAATATAAATCAACACCAAAATTTAGTAATACAGTTCGACACATCTTGCCTATATCTACGGGCCCCTCATCCGGCTTAATTCTTTCACTAATCACAATAGTTTTATACAAGACTTTATTAAGTCCACACTACTTAACCTTTGACACTATCCCTAGTTCTCACAACCCATGAAAGAATTTCACACCCAATAGTATGAACACCTTGTATTAATCTCAATAGATGATTTTTTCAAACAATGTTTAATGAAAACGAAACAAAATAAACAACTCAATTGATTAAACAAAATTCAACATAAACAAAAACACTTAAGATAAAAAAGGAACAACTTCTTGATAGGTTCAGCTCTACTGAAACAGGTCTAAAAGTTGCCACCACAAACTATAGGTTGATTCACGCAAATAACAGTATTAACTCACAACTACAACATGAAGGAATCAAGTATGATAGCCCACGCAAATAAGCTTTCACCCAAAATCCAACAGACCCCACACCACGATTAACCTTGGAAGAAATCACACATAATATGTAAAGCAACCCAGTCGTAAGCCATACAATGAAAATCAACATCCAATCGTTACCACTCCAAGATGTTGCACTTACAAAGAAAACAATAAATAATCGTTGCAACCTAAGATAAACTTATATCAATATAGGGATACCCACGTTAGTGCTTTCATGCACTATGTTTCAAACACTATAGATAAGGGACACCCAAAACACATACAGCAGTGAAACACAGCAACTGCACAATCCAACCTAGTTAGCAAAACGATAATCAAGAGAAAGTATAGTCCAATCTTAACATGAGAAGAAAGAATGTCAAGAGTAGATGTGTTTGCCTCCACCCATACTCAAGTGTCTTCAAGGTACTTCCTAAGAGAATTAAGGACTAGCTTCGGATAATGATAATAAAAGATCTCCACAAATTGGACGACCTCTAGCAATGATATCAAGAGATCCTAAAGTGATGTAAAAGCTGTCAAACTTGGATGTTATTTAGTGTAGAATTTCACCACAGTAAAGTTTCTACTCAAAAGTATGTTGCGTGGTCGCAAGTCTAATAAGAATTGCTTCTAGGTGCCCAACAAGACAGCTTCAAATTTCAACCCTCTTCTTTTTTCAAGGCATTGGATTAATAATTAACAATCATCATTCAAAGCCCCTAACAACATTGCTGAGTATAATCCACACATTGAATAGATAGATGCTAATGCATCCTATTTTCGTAATACAACCAATACTAAAATCAAAAAGTTTTTAATTGTGAAAAAACCCATCAAAATAGGATATACATTAAATCCTATATTGATTAGGATTTTAATTTCAATCCTTTATCTTGAAAGAACCTCACATAAATCCAACTAAGTCTAATTATCAAATAATGTCTAAAATTAAATAATAAGATATAATCACCTATATCTTAACTATGTATACTCAAATATGGTAACTTAATGGTAGTTTTCAATTTGTTTTTCACAACTCTCCCATAATACAGAGTTTTTATTTGCAAAATCCAAAATATAATCTTTTGTTCATGGTCCCTTATTAGTCTCACAAGGAGTTCAAGCGTCATGATTCATAGCTATTAACACATAGGGGTTAATTACAGGTTCTCAAAGTATAGCTTTCTTGTCCTTAACCTTCTTAACTGAGCAAGAATAGCCATCCTTTTCCACGTAAAAGTATCGAAGATTATGGCTCATTTGCAGAAACAAATCCTTGCAAGCTCTAGGAATCAAACTTCCTCTTGTTTGCAAAACCATTCACAATAGCTCTCTTATGTAATCTTCAATCAACTTCTTGGTCTCTACAATAACCTCTTCTTCTGTCTTGGTGTCACGAACTTCCTTTTTATCATCTGAAGTACTGTCATCACTCTCATAATCTATGATTAAGCTTTGAGCTGATTCGTCTGCATTTTTCTCAAAATTTTCTGATTTACTTACATTTTCGTCATCAGTTACTTCCTTCTTGGTTATTATTACTCTAGCAACTGGACTTTTGTTGTATAAAGTAACACAACACTATTCACAACTTCTTATTCACTATTATACTCACTTCTAGTTTCATTCTCACTCCAAGTACTTGTATAGGAATTCTTTTTCTCTTCTTTAAGGTGTTAGTATATTTCACTTACACATGTCCGAAGCCTTGACACTCATGACATTGAATTTTTTTTTTGAGTTTTATCTTATTGTTTGAAGTTGTTGTTTAAAAAATTCCCACCGTTTTACCTAAACTAGGATATATCCTGCTTCATTTTCTTTAACCACTTGCTGAATTTCTTAACAATAACTCCATATCTTCATTCTCATCAGATTCATTTTTGAATTCATTCACGACTCTAATCTTGGCTTGCAATGCTAATACTTTGTTCTTCTCTCGATTTTCCCTCAACAAATTCATCTCAAAGTCAGTAAGAATCCCAATTACCTTACCCAAAGACAATTCAGTGATATCATGGGCTTCTTCAATGACTGCAATTTTTGGTATGAACCTTGGAGCCAATGATCTCAATGTCTTCTTAACCAATCTTAGGTTATAGTACATCTTCTCGAGTTAATGTGCTTGGTTTTCTATGTCACACAGTCTATCATAGAAGTCTCTAATGGTTTTACTCTCATCCATCTTCAGCTCTTCAAATCTCACGGCCAACATCTGAATTTTTGAGGCTATCATAGATTTCGATCCTTCATGTATAGTTTGCAAACTGTCCCACACTTCTTTCGCTGATTCACAAGCTGATATCATAACAAAGTGACCTTCATCAACTGCACTGAAGATGGCGTGCAAGACTTGAGATTTTCCAAGCACTCTCTCTTCTTCAACCCTTTTCTACTCAGATGCATCTTTAAACACTGCTTCTCCCTTTTCATTAGTCTTCATTGAATGTGTCCAGCCACTTAAATTGAGTTCCATGCTCTTATTCCTTGTGCTTGAATGAATTCTTTCATCCATGATTTCTATGTAGGATAATTTAAACCATCTAACAATGGTGACTTTATAACTGATTCCCCTTCTCTTATAGCCATACTTGCAAAACAAGGATTTGCACCGACTTGATGTACCAAGTTTTGATTCGGTGAAACCCGATCTAATACCAATTGATAAAACCCATAGAGGTGTATTAGTTTCGTAAACTCTTCAACTTGCCGCAGTTGTTTCTAACTCAATCAAAAACAAAAAAATAAATGCACAAATATAAATCAACATTGAAATTTGGTAACACAGTTCGACATACCTTGCCTACATCTACAGGGCCCTCACCTAGCTTAATTCTTTCACTAATAACAATAGTTTTAAATAAGGCTTTCTTAAGTCGACACCACTTAACTCTTGACACTATCTCTCGTTCTCACAACTCATGAAAGAATTTCATACCCAATAGTACAACCATCTCGTACTAACCTCAATAGAGGATTTTTTCAAACAATGTTTGATGAAAACGAAATAAAATAAACAACGCAATGATTAAACAAAATTCAACATTAATGAAAACACTTGGGATCAAAAAGGAACAACTTCTCGATAGGTTCAGCCCCACTGAAACATGTCTGAAAGTTGTCACCACACACTATGGGCTGATTCACACAAATAGTAGTATTAACTCATAGCTATAGCAGGAAGACATCAACTATGATAGCCCACGCAAATAAGCTTTCACACAAAATCCAACAGACCCCACAACACATTTAACCTTGGCAGAAATCACACATAATATGCAGAGCAACCCAGCCGTGAGCCATACAATGAAAATCAATACCCAGTAGTTACCACTCCAAGATGTAGCACCCATAAGGAAAACAATCAACAACCGTTACAACCCAGATGAAATCATATCAACATCGAGATCCCCACATTAGTGCTTTCATTCACTGTGTTTCAATCACCATAGATAAGGGACAGCCAAAACACATTCAGCGGTGAGACACAACAATCGCACAATCCAACTTAGATAGCAAAGAGATAATCAAGAGAAAGTCAAGTAAAATATCAGCATGAGAAGAAAGAATGTCGAGAGTAGATGCGTTTGTCTTCACCCCACGCAAGGATCTTCAAGATACTTCCTAAGAGAACTAAGGACTAGCTACGGATAGTGATAATGAAAGATCTCCACAAATTGGAGGACCTCTAGCAATGATATCAAGAGATCCTAGAGCGATGTGCAAGCTGTCAAACTTGGATGTTATTTAGTACAAAATTTCACCATGGTAAAGTTTCTGCTCAAAAGTATGTTGCATGGTCACAAGTTTAATAAGAAGTGCTTCCTGGAGCTTAACAAGACAACTCCTAACTTCAACTCTCTCTTCTTTTGTCTGAGAGTTAGATTAACAATTAACAATCAACAATTAACAATCATCATTCAAAGCTCCTAACAACACTGCTGAATACAATCCACATATTGAATAGATAGATGCTAATGCATCCTATTTTGGTAATATAGCCAATACCAGAAGCATAAGTTTTTTGCTTTAAAAGAACTCAAATCCATAGATAGTCATTATCTCAAAATAGGATATACATTAAATCCCATCTTGATTAGGATTTTAATTTCAATCACCTTATCTTGACATAGTCTCACAGAAATCCAACTAAATCCAATTATCAAATAATGTCTAAAATTAAATAATAAGATATAATCAACTATATCTTAACAATGTATACTCAAATATGGTAACTTAATGATAGTTTTCAATTTGTTTTTCATAACTCTCCCATAATGCAGAGTTTTTATTTGCAAAGTCCAAAATATAATCTTTCGTTCATTGTCCCTTATTAGTCTCACAAGGAGTTCAAGCATCATGATTCATAGCTGTTAACACATAGGGGTTAATTACAGGTTCCCAAAGTATAGCTTTCTCGTCCTTAACCTTCTCAAATGAGCAAGAATAGCCATCCTTTTCCATGTAAAAGTATCGAAGATTATGGCTCATTTGCAGAAACAAATCCTTGCAAGCTCTTGGAATCAAACTTCCTCTTGTTTGCAAAACCATTCGCAACAGCTCTCTTCTGTAATCCTCAATCAGCTTCTTGGTCTCTGCAATAACCTCTTCTTCTGTCTTAGTGTCACGAACTTGAAGGAAGCACAAGGACACACTGTTCAGCTTGCCTTGTTCATGTTCTCTCTGCACATCTATATATATCAAAGAACCGATTCTAGATATCGCACATCAACTATTTCTGAACGTTATAATTAGGACTTTACCTTAACAGAAACAAGATCATTGAGTAATCGTCCACTTAAGCTCATATTCCTGAACAGATTGTCGTACTCTGAGCTTGAGATCATTTCCTCCGACAATTTCGGGCCAACAGCGTAGAGTGGTATGAGAACAATCGGTCCCAAGGCGAGGGATATGTATGCATTTTCCATATACTCTTCCATGGCTGGTGTTAAGTTTTCTAGTACTTAACAGAATTGAGTAACTTTACTCGGTTACCCCTTTCCTTGCCCTTCTAGAGTAGACTTGGTTAATAGGAGGTC
>JANJEY010000003.1:58805718-58821441 GCA_024703695.1 Erythroxylum cataractarum | reverse complement strand
CTCTTTCCCATCAAAGATTAATGCTATCTTGATTTGCACAATTCTTTTATTGAATATCAATCCCAAAATACCTGAAAAAATTTCTTAACCAATTCTATACATTTTTATTATTATCAAAACATAAGAGGGATTTAATTTGTCAACCACCATTGGTCCAACATTAACTACTTCATTTTCTTATGTTAATGCTACATTTACATACTTGGGATTCAACCTTATTTTTCTAGTTGAATTGCGTTAAAATTGTTGAAGAACTTTTTGTTCTTTTGGCTCTTCTAATTGACTTGATCTTTCTCTTTTAGGAGTTATACGATGCACTCCATTTTGCCATAGACTTCTCCTTGATATTGTGTCACTAATCTCTCCAACTCTTCTATTGGTTATACTTCTTCAATTGACTCTTATGAATTGTCAAGCTCAGACTGCTTTTGAACTCTTTCTTGTAGCTTTTCCTCTTTTGGTTTAGAATTAGGTAACAAAATTGCTTATAGTGACCACCATGATGCAGCCTCATCGAACACCACATTTCTAGATACATAACATCGATTTCTTATTGGATCACAACATCTCTAACCTTTTCGTTTGCTTATCATATCTCACAAACATGCATCGAATTGCCTTTTTATCAAACTTACTCTACAGGTGGTCTGGTACAAACACATAGCAAACACAAACAAAGAATAAAAAATGACTAACTGTGGGTTTGATATTCCAAAGCTTTTCAAATGGTCAGATAAACTGCAATCGAGCTTGAGACAATCTGTTGATAACGTGTGCTGCTATCTTCATAGACTCTGCCCAAAATCTAGGTGGTACAATTTTGGCGTATAGTATGGTTCTGCATATTTATGCTAAATGGCTATTCTTCCTTTCAACAATATTATTCTTTTGTGAGGTGCTCAGACAATTGAACTGCCTACGAATTTTATTTTCTCATAGGTAGTTTAAAAGATCTTTAGATGTGTACTCTCTCCCATTGTCTATACAAAGGCATAATATTCCTCTCCCTACTTTTTTTTCCACTCTTTCTTTAAACTCCTTAAATTTGACTAATACCTTGGACTTTTCTTTCATAAAGTCAACCCATACATACCTTGAATAATCATCAATAAAAGTAATCATATATTGAAATCCACTAATGGATGGTTGTTTCAATTGTTCACAAATATCAGAGTGGATCAACTCAAGCAACATCTTAGCTATTATGTTGATTCTTCGTAAGGGAGTTGATGTACTTTTCCATATTGACATCCATCATATATTGTATCATCACTAACATCCAACTAAGGAAGACCTTTAAGCAAGGACTTCTTCAACTCACATGCCCAAAACCTTGTGTTTCACATATTAGTTGTCTCATTTTTTCTTGTCTTATTTACATATGCTGTTTGTGCAGTCATAAAATAGACAAAATTCAGACGTTGCCCTTCTATGATGAATGTACTTATTGGCTTCAAGCATTGGTAAATGTTTACATCTTTTGAACTAAACACTACATAATTTCCTAAAGATGTAAGCTATGACACAGAGATTAAATTTTTCTTCATACCTGGCATATAGTAGACATCACTCAACTCCACTTTCTGAGGATTGTATCAAGGCACTATTATAGTCTAGCTGATGTAAGTGATTGGCAGTTTATAATTATTTGCTGTGACCACGACTTGTCTTCCATTATATTATGCTAGATTGATCAGTTTGTCTTTATCTCATGTCATGTGATTGGAGCACCTGGTATCAACAATCCAATCATCATTATAGTTAATTAGCAATCTTTCATCTTTATGAATGCATATTCTTCCGTTAGCTCAACCATGCAACCTCGCAATCCTTGCAACCTCTTATAGGAAAAAGAATATGCATATTCTTTAAGAATGCATATTCTTTTTAGTATGAATAAAAAGAAGAAGTGGATAAGGCATAAGTAATCATACTCTCTCAAAATTGCAATCTCGCAATACTTGGAGTCAACAAGAGTGGCTTTTATGGAGTTTTTTTTTTCTTATAGGAAAAAATAGGTAAGAATAAAAAATTATTGAAGAGGGTAATAAGATCTTGATTTAAGGTTTTTTCATTGTCAAGGAAGGAGGAAAGCAAAGATAAAAAAAGAAAAAATTGTTCATTTTTTCACTATTAAAGATGCATACAACAAGATTCATAAGAAACAACAGTTTGGGTGAGGCATAAACTGAGTAAGAACAAAAAGTTGTGGGTGAATGCAATGAAAAGTTCATTTGAGGTTTTTGCCTTTCTCCAAGAAGGTGGAAAACAAAGATGAAGATTAAATTTTTAATTATTTTTGTTTAACTATTTTAAATAATTATTATTGATGAAATAAAAATAAAAATTATTAAAATCTTGTCGTTATCAATGTGGCCATTTTGATATAGTTGGCATGCCATATTTCTGTCACTAATTTTATTGTCACTCCCTTTTAATAAAACCTGACAAAGTTACAAATTATGTCCATATTTTTGTCACTAATATTATCGTCACCCCCTTTTAATAAAACCTGACAAAGTTATGATTTAAGGTGCAAATTATGTCATTTTATAAACATTTAAAAACTACGAATTAAATTTTCTGTAAATATTTGATTTTAAATTACCCCAATTGTCAACTCTTTCACTATGATGTTTTCCAGGGTTTATTGTATGTTAGTAGTCTTTTGACGGTAATTATAGTATTTTATTATCCAATAAATATGCTAACACTATTATACATTTGAATTTAATTATAATGTCCTTTTACTTAAATTAATTTTATAGAAAAATAAATCTAAATATATTGAGTTAAGTTGCAATCACCAAATTATCTAGATCAAAATAACTTTTGTACAGTCATAGTTTGTATATTAATAAATATTTAGCTTTTAGTCCTTTCTATTATTAAACTAAATGGCTTGATAATAAACTAATAAAAATCTTAAAGAAGGATCGTCAACCATAAAATTAGGATCTCTGTTCTTAACTCATAATTTTTTCGTCAACTTTGATGTGTTCTCCATTACAATATTTTTCATGTTATTGTAAGCTTATTAGTTGTAAGACCCTCTTTTCAATAAATGAGACAAAACAATTATGCAAGTACAATAATAAGATGAAAGCATGCTTTTGTAAGGAAGTTATGTAAGTTAGGTTGTCTACAAAATTGTAAATTGTATGTATAACACATTTAAGTAGAATTACAGTACTAAAAATGTTCAGTGATGTTCAAATATATTGTTACAATATTGGCAACACAAAGTACAAGTTTCGTCAATTCAAAATCACTTTTAACTCTTAGGTGAATTCAGATATTGATAATTACTTTTAATATTTAATTATTAGTTATTTGATTATGTCAGTTGTTTGCTTGATGTTAGAATATGTTGCTCCAACAATTGTGTTGTTTAAACAAATCACAAACTACTAAATAATTTTTGGAACTATATATAAGTATTAATTATTTTATCTATAAGTATGTGTAATGTGTGCAGGGCATAATTTAGTTTATTGTAAGCTCTCATTTAGTTTTAAACCTTTGAGAAACATTAATAAAAGTACCTAAGTTATTTATATCACGTGTTATTTAATTTTTGTCCTAAAAACGTCCCTAAAATATATACAAGGAATGTGTTGATAAAATATCCATAAGACATATTTTAGTTATGTAGTATGTAACAAAAGACTTAGTTACACGTCTAGGATCGAGCATGAAAGAGAATGAATGATGAAAACAGGAAAAATACTTGATTTCGGTTTCATGACTTTCAACGAGCTTTTTGAAGCTGAAATAAGTCCGTTTTCCTGATCGCCTTCATGAAAGCCGATCACCAGAATGTTGTTAATGTTTTTCTGCAGTTTTCTCAAAACGTGAACCTCTAAATGTATCAGAATAACTTTACGTTCACGAATGAAATTGAGCAATTATAGAAAACCTTAACTTTATATATATATATTCCATATCGGGCTTTCTCATAATATGCCCAATATGAGTCTAGTCTATACTAATTATAATCCATTTTCTTCTTAGTCTTCGGCCTACTAGTTCAAATCTTTTATTGAGTTATTTTATTATCATTATCCGGATCAAATTTACATAACTTAACCAATAAGTTATTAAAAACTGATAAAATGCAATTAATTATTGTCACAAAATGAAAAATTTTCTAACAAGTTGTTGATTATTTTCTCATCAAAATTATTAATAATTTGTTTTTATATAAAAAAAACTCCTTCACTTATAATCAATCAAGTCTTATTATTTAAATCCCAAAGTGTTGATCTCGAATTGTATATTAAGTGTTTGACATAATATACAAAATACATCATTAGGATATTTAGTAACAATTTGACATAATTTTATTAAAAATTAAATTAGGATACTGTAAATTTAAGTGTCAATATAAGTATATGACACTAATGTCTTATATTATTTTGAAAAACCAATGAGTTATTATATATTACTAAGATCCAACATTCAAGTTCTTTCAATATTTATAATATTGGTTTTGGTGACTCTTAATTCTCTATTTATTCAGTTTATATCAGCACTAGAAAAATGGTCTTAGAACAATTAAAATTTTTAAAAGTTTAAATACAAAATTGTGTGAGAGATAATGTATAATCAGTTAAAGAATGTCAAAAAAAATAATTATCCTTTTGCTTTAAATTTTCTTGTAACAATCTGGTATTTTCTACTCCAACTTATGAAACTTTTAAATCACAACTTATGTACTTATTTTATTTTTTGGGGTTAGTTAGATAAGTAATAGAATAACACACTGTGTAATTAAAGTGAGAGACTTTCCTTTTAAGAGTACTTAATTTACCTTCTTCGAATTCAAGGTTACCTTGGCAATCCCTTGCATATGAAATAATTAAAGCTATAGCACCACTTCCACTGTTAGTTCACTTAGTTAACAAAAAGAAAATCCTTTATGTGAGTTATTTGAATTCTTCTGTAGTTCTAACTTCAACAATTTTATTTTTCAGTTTTTAGATCATCAAAGAATTTTGTTTTAACTTTAGTTCCTCCAACCTTATGTTTGTTTATATGGTTTTGAAACTCGGACCGGACCGACCAGTCTGACCGGTGACCGGTCGGTGGTCCGGTCCGGTTTATGCCTCAAAACCGGTCTTCAATTGACCCGGTGTAAACCGGTCAAAATCGGTCAATTGACCAGTTTTTGACCTGTCGGACCGGTTCGACAATTTTTTTTTGAATTTTTTAAATTTTTTAAATATTATATATAATTAAATATAATTATTGAATAATTATTATGTCACACCGGTTCGACCGGTGATTGAACCGGTCGAATCTGTCAAACCGATAATCAATAAGACCACCGATTCGATGACCGATCCAGATTTCAGAACATTGATTGTTTATGTTGCTTTGGTCAAACAATTCAACTAGCCAAAAGGTGTCAGACACTCGTAAGAATGCATCGACTGCATAGGGACGCTACAACTCCACAGCGTCTTCAACTCTCGTGTTCAAAACGTTTCATAATTTGTCCACCTCTTGTGAGAAAGATTGATTATTACAACTTAAAAATTGATTCCGAGAAAAAACCTAAATATGTACTGCTCATTAAATTCTTTATGCAAGTGGTTTAAATTCACGTGTAGTTCGTTATTAAGATGAGAATATTATACAATTTAGCAAATTATGAACCGAGTGAATTAATTATGTTGGAGTTTATTAAACATGCATATATATATTAAGAAGTATTAAATATGAAACTCATATAAGTACGTAGGTGTGTGTGTGCGTGTCAAATACTTGAGGTTCCTAGTCAAGTCAATGTAAGACTATAATAAAGCTAAAACTTGTCGAAGAAGTCAAGGATCTTAACCATAAGAATGTAATAAAGTTAGATGTGTAGAAGAAACAGGAGTTCCATCCAATGGGGCTTAGTGAAAGATTTTATTCAACGTGAAAAAAAGGGATATGGGAGAGTAGATTTTATTAAGGTCTAAGGAAAGGAAATGAAGAAGTTATCATTGATGCGCAAACAGGGCATGTGGTCACCCTTGGTGTTATTAGTCCATAACTTGACCTACGGTTTCTTAACTTTATCATCCATTAAAATTATAAAGTTTAATAGTTATTTAGATATTATGGGCTTTAACATTTTTAACGTTTTCTTTTCCTTTAATATCTTAATGCCTCTTGTCGTTGTTTTTACTATAAAGACCCCTACAGTACTTCTACTCTTTCACTCACTCCCACTATTACGCATTTTGTCATTTTCTCTAAACAAGACACAGATCTTCTTTCACAAAAGACATCTTTACACATGTATCTGTTTATCTTGTCGATTATGCTTTTGTCTATTTTATTAATTATTAGAGACAGTTCCTACTCCGTCTTTTGGAGTGCATTGAAGCTGGTGGAAAATGCGTTAACCCTAGGGTCAGATCTTGTTGTCCTATTGTACTGTAAAGGAGGAATTTTCAGCTTAGGGCAGTGATTTCACGATGCCTTGCATTTCAGATAAGTCGTTCTAATTTTATTTTATTGTTATTTTTGCTAACAATCTAAATCGGAAATATTATTGTTGCGTTGCTACTGTTTGTTGAAAATTACTACAATTTTGCTACTACGTATTTATTTTGCTAGAAGTTGGAATATATGTTGTTTCTTCATATTGTGTGATTATTTCATGAGGGATTTTTCTACTTTTGGGTTTAATATGTCGTCTGCAAATGAGACCAATGTAGGTTCTACACTTATTATTTCCCACATAGGTTCAACCCCTATCACTGTAGCTCCGAAAATTATACCTGACCTAACTAGATTAGAGCCTTTAGATGGGAAAAATTTTAAACGATGATATGAAAAAATTTTGTTTTACTTTCAACAATATGAAATCGATTATGTACTGTTTCAAGAGATTCCTACTGACAATATTGATCCTAAGACTACTAAGGATAACCGTATCGTTAGGGGTGTATTGCTCAATCATATGATAAACCTTTTGTTTGATATGTACTATTAGAACAAAAATGCTAAAGAAAATTGGGATGCTTTACAAGTGAAATATGGGACGGATGATACTAGTATTAAGAAATATGCAGTTGCTAGGTGGTTAAAATTTGTCATTGTTGATGATAAGCTTATTATGGACCAACTATATGAGTATGAAAATCTAGCTGCTGAAAAAGGGTATGAACATGTCTGAGTTGTTTCAAGCTAGTGCCCTTATTGAGAAACTACCTGCCTTATGGAATGAGTATAAAACCAATTGCGACAAAAGAAGAAAGACATGAAGCTTCAGGAGTTGATAGGACATATAAAGATTGAGATGCTAACCGTGCACAAGATAAGACCAAAACACTCACTCTTGTCCTTATTGTTAAGGCTTATGTGGTAGAACATAGAAATGTTAATAACTTAGAAGAATGGTGGAAAAAACAAGTCTTTTAACAACAAGTAAGGCTAGTTTAAGAACAATAGGATTAATGGTGACTGTTGTTGGTGTCACGAGTCAGGCTATGCTGCTGTCAATTGTCAAGCTAGAATCAACTATACGAAGAAAGGCCAAGGATAGAAACTGTGACAGTTTAGGAAAGGAAACCAGAGGGGGTACCAATGGTGTAACCATAAGAGCTTTGGTAAGCCTTAAGCTAATATGGTTGAAGCTGGTGATGACGAGGAGATCATTACTACTATGATGTCCGAAGTTAACATTGCTGAAAATTTGGTCAAATAGATTGTTAATACAGGAGTAACATGCCACATCTGCACCAACAAGGACCTGTTCAAGGAGTTGAATGATGCTACTGATGGTGAATTCATATACATGGGCAACTGTAGTAGAGTTCCTGTCTAAGGAGTTAGCAAAGTCACTCTCAAACTCACTTCTGAAAAAGTGTTGTTCTTGATGTACGCCGAAACTTGATTTTTGCTGCATTATTTATCAAGGCCCATATTAAACTGACCATTGATTATGATAAACTAGTTCTGAATAAGAATTAGAACTTTGTTAGAAAAGGGTTTTGTAACGAGGGCTTATTTGTACTTGATCTTGAAATGAATGCATCTACTTCTTCTGTTTATATTGTCAAGTCTTTAGACTCATGACACTCTAGACTTAGGCATGTGAATGTGAGGTCAATTAATAGGATGCAAAGCTTAAACTGAAATAAAGTTAACAAACTGAAATAAATTGTATTTATAAAAGGGCCCCCGTGGCCAATGTAATTCCTAATGATTGTGTATGTTCATTGTTTCCGCATTGTGCATGTTTTTGTTTAAAAAAATAAAATTTGATATTGAGTTTTGACTGAGTGATGTAGCACGCCACCCTCACAGGGCACGGACTCGAATATCACCGTCGATGTCGGGTTCGGGTCATGCGAGAGTGGGGTGTTACACTTTGTGATCTGAGTGTATAATGCACCTTCAAAATTTTAGCTCAAGTCTCTCACAAATCAGGGAATGTATGGTGATTGGTTTTGAGTGTAATGAAAAATGAATATAGCACTACTGATGTATTCGAATGAAATAGTGAACTTTAGTTTTCAAACTCTGAATGTGTAAAATGTACTTCAGCTATCCATTGCTCAAAAATTGAACTTTGCTACTGAAGGAGTAAAGAGATATAGGAGGATGTCAATCAGATAAAAAAAAAAGGAATTGTGACTTGCAAACTAATGGAATTTTTGGTTTTCACTCACAAAACTACTCTAAAAGGTTTCAGTTTAAAAACATAACATCAACTAAAAGACTTCTTCTTTTACTTCTGCTGCTCAATATGTAACTACTAGCATCTGGATATCAAAATCAAAATCAAAAGTGAAGAACAAGACTCAAAAATGAAAACTTGAATTGAAGGTATTGTATTGATGATTTTCTAATTGCTACACTACACTCTACTACTAAAAAAGTGTAAAAGAGCTTTATATATGCTCCATATCATCTGATACAATTTTCTAATGGCTAAAAGGTAAAAACAAGAACTGATGGTAAAAGCTAGTCTAGTACATGTATTTCTTCATTTGGCAAAACACAAAAGTAGCAAATTTGTCTTCTTTGCAAAAACAAAAATATGAAATCTTCAACAGCCTTTAATGCTTCAGCCAACAAAATCCTGACATCCAAATTTGATTTTCAGGCTATGAGAGTGAAATGCTTGATACATGGACCAGCTGCCCTTTTGCTTAACTCTAACAACTCTTGATTATGCTAATTAATTTCCTTGGAATCTTGCTTTTGAATTTTGCTACTTCCCAGCTTTGCAATTCTTCTTCTGGTTTTCTTCTTGCTGCACATTCTGATGTTTTTTCAATTTGCACTGCTGCTATAATTTCCTTTGAATTCATTCAATTCCTTCTCTTCTTGATCTTTAAGCTCCAGAACTTTGTTCCTTAAATGCATAGCCTTCTAAATTAGAGCTTTTTGTCGCCATAAAGTATGATATGTTTCGATGTCGGGATCAAAAGTTATGAAATTTGGAAGTTCGGATGTGTTATGGGTTGACCTATGTAATGGCTGAATCTTTGACCGAGAAATTGACCTAGTTAGAGGTTGATTTAGGCTTTAAGTTCTTCATGAAAGTTGAAGATTTTGATTTGAGCTTTATTTTGATATAAAGTATAGAATTTTTCGATCAAGGAATAATAAGTTATGATTTTTATAAGCTTTTGTTATGATTTTAACATGATTATTATAGGACAGAAGTTTTGATTGGAAAATTGACTTCCTTAGAGATCAAATTGATTTTTATGTCCTTCATAAAAGTTGTAGGTGATTTTCTGATTTTCACATTGATATAAAATATGATGTGTTTGAACTTTGAAGTTGAAAGATAAAATTTTTCAAAGTTTGAGTTATTGTTTAGAGATTTATTATTTGGGCAGAATCTTTGATTAGAAATTTGATCACCTTAGAGATGGAATTCGTTTTCGAGTTCTTCATGGAAGTTGTAGAGCTTCCTTTCAGCTTTCTTTTGATACCAAATTTGTCAAATTTGAAATTCGAAATCAAAAGCTACGATTTTTGAAAATTTCGGATATATATATAATCATATATATATATATTTGAAAAAAAAAAGAAGGGATTTCGGAAACTCCCTCGCGAGGGCGAGGGTCTTTGTATGAAACTTATTATTAATTTTTATTTTTTTATTTAATTATTATTTTCGGATTTTTTAATTATTATTTCCAGATTATAGGAAATATGACTCCTCTTCAATCTTTCGCTCATATCTTTTTCGTCCAACATCCAATTGATTTGGTTTTCGAAGCGTTGGATTCCTAAGAAAATGAATTTCATTTTTATGGGAAATTTGTGAATTTTTGAGATTAAATTGAGGTTGATTAATTAAATCAAAGTGAGTTAGATAATTTTCTGAACATGGTTCAGTCTTTTGCAAAATTCGGGATCTGTGGTGATCCGATTGAGATAATTCTTCAGGAAAAATAAAATTAAGACATGGAGTTACAAGTCATATGAAGAAATTAAATTTTAATTTAGCCCCTAAGACTTTCAATTTCTGAATTGAAGTTCGGATTAGTGTGCAGTTTTGGATTAGGAACATCTGAAAGTATTTTGGACATAACTTTTGCTCTAGTAATCCAAATGAGGCGATTCTTGATTTGGATTAACCTAGAGAAATAGAAATACAATTGTTATGAAGACATCGAGTTTCAATTTTGTGATTAAGAATGTCAATTTTTGGATGGAAATAATGTGGTGGAAAATGATTTAGCATAAGACATATCTAAAATGTTTTGAGCATAACTTTTGATGTAGTGCTCCAATTTGGATGATTTTTGTGACATTATGAAATTAAGACAATAAGGAACATTTCTCTATAATGAAGTTTTGACAAATTCCTTCAAATTGATAGTGCGAATCATATCCGAAAGTAAGCATGAAAGAATTAAGACTTTGGCTTAAGTGGAAGGGCATTTTGGTCTTTTATCCTTCATTTAATGACCTGGCCATATAAAAGCAAGGAGATTGTCGTTTTTAACAAGAGAGAGTCGAAACTTAGAGGAAAAGAAGAGAAAAAAAGAAGAGATGAGAGGATGAAGGTTTGGCTATGGAGAAGAAGAGAGAGAAGTGAGGGTTTTCGAATTTTTGAAGGATTCTAGCATAAGTTTTGCTTGGATTCAAAGGAAAAAGGAGGGAAAAAAAGATAAAAGCTTCCTCTTAAGCCAAATAAATTCGAATTTGGAGAAGAAAAGAGGTAAGAGAAAAGTTTGAGTTTTGAGTTTTTCTTCAATTTTTGGTTTAGAAATATGGAAAATGGTATGGGTTTGTTAATTCCATGATCAATTTTGGAGATTACATGTTGAAATTGATTCAATTTTGAATAATGGTGAATTAGGGTTTATGCCCAATTTATATGAGTTGGGGCTTTTGGAAGATTGTGATTTAGATAGTTTGGAAATCTTATGGGTTTATGATTTATGAAGTCAATTTTGAAGATTTTGTAATTTATGATGTTGAATTTGGATGTTTATGGCTTATGTGATGTTAAATTGGAAGAAAGATAGAAGCAATGGTCAAATTGAAGCTAAGGACAAGCTTCTAACATCGATTCGAGGTGGGTAATACGTTTGTATTTTGAATTATAAGCCATATATGAAATTTTGAAAAATAAAGAAAGCAAAAATTTGCAAATCATTGATTTTTGAAAGATTAAATCCAATGCTTTTGGTATGATTTTGAGAAATTGCTATAATTATGGAATTCATTATTATTCTAATGTTTCGAATAATTTGAGAAATTGATGACTTCATTGTTTGAAAGAATGAAAATTTATTTGTGTTATGATTTTGTGTAATTGCCAAAATTACTACATCTTTTGTGATGTTTGATTGTAATGTTAATTGTTATGAGCATTTTTGGAATTTGTGAAAATTTGTGAATGGCAAATTGTTTGATGTGTCACGATATGAATACCAAGATTTTCGAAATATGCCTTCGGGCATTCCGTTTTCAAGTGTGAATTATGTGATAAGTGGGTTTGGTTAGGTCCCTTAAGATTGAGTCAGTGCACTGTCTCGTTTTTAAAAGCCTTCTCTCGGCTGCCCGCTAGTGGCACTGGAGTTCCGATATCGGACTTCCATAAGTCATGGCTACACCGGACCGCGATGCGAAAAGGTGTAGTACGTTCCGTTCACGGCTGCACAGGACTACTATGCAGGAATGTGCAGTACGTTCTGTTTTGGACCGACCCAAACCGTTGATGTGTTATGTGATTTTCATTTTGTTTATATTGGTGATGCATTCATGTGTTACATTGTTCGTGATTTGTGAAAAAATTTTAATTTTTTTTTGGAAATGACCTATTGCAAATTTCCTATTGTGAAATAATTTTGAGATTGATTATGAAAAAATGAAAAGTTTTGGAAAAATAAGCTTCCGATGAAAATTTTGCTACTGTGAGATTTTTATAAAATGGCAAAAACTTAGAAAATGATTTTTACTTATTATTCGATTTATAAATATGTTATCCACGAACTGTCAAGCTCACCCCCCTTTCATCCCCATCTCAAGGTATAGAGTAAGGGATCGGATGAAAGAATGTCAAGCCCGTTTGTTTGATTGTGTATAACGTGTATTTTGTGTAAAGTTGATTTTGGTATTGATATGGCATATGGCTGAATTGCCATTGATGTATTTCGAGCATGTATGAGGAATGTATGAGGAATACGAATTTGTGTATATATTTAAGTATGGTATATCTAATTTCTGGAATAATGATTGGATATGAATATAATGGGTTGTATTTTGAACTGATTTATGAACTTGTTGTTAAATTGAGGTATGATTGTGATTGGGATATGGATTCTAGACGGAGGGTCCGATGATACTAATTATTGTGTGAGAAATAAAGAAGTGTGTTTTAATCACTTTGCAGGTTTGGGTTAGTTAGAATGCAGCCGTTATGCTGCCAAAATTTTTATGACAAAAGAAAGAAAAAAATAAGATTTATGATTTTGTTAATAGGATGAGATTGAGAAATTACTGTTAAGAGCTTAATATGAATTGTGATATGTATGAAAGATGAATAACATGAAAAAAATTAAAATTATATCGGATTTGGAATGTCTTAAGGTTTCCAACACAATAGTCTTTTACGATATTTGTGTCAGATGTCAAATCCGTTTTTGTTTTATTTCAGTATTCGTTTTGCTTCGATTCGTATCTGTTTTGCTCTGTTCGATTCGTTGTCGATTTTGATTATGTTATTGTTTTCGCTTTATGTTTCTGCTTCGAAATTCGAATTTCGTTTCCGATACTTTGTTTTCATTTTCAGATTTTTTTGTTTGCATTGTTTCGATTCGCTTTCGATTGTGATTCGTTCTTTCGAATTCGTTTTTCCTTCGATTGCTTCCATTTCGTTTCCGTTTCTTTCTTCCGTTTAACAGTTGGGATCCGGTCTCCGGATCGGGTCCTAACACCGATCCTCCAAATGTGTCTTTATTGGCTTCAGTAAAATTCATAAAGGATATTTTTGTTTGGAGTTATCTACCAGAAAAATTTATACTTCACAACATGTTTTATTTGATGAGCAGGTATTTCCCTTCAAAGAATCTTCAGTTGGTCTAGATATTGCTATCCAGGAGTCATCATCAAGAGTACCCTTTTTTTTGCCAACCCATCATCCTACATCTCTTCCCATTGAACCCACCTCAAATTCTACTTACCACCATAGACCTATATCTCTATCCCCACAACAAACAACCTCTTCTCCATTGTTGCCATCTACTGGTGTCCCACCACCCTTACCCATATCTCCAGCTCCTTCCCTTCCAACTGATACTTCACTCATTAATCACCTACACAATACACCACCACTACCTTCATCATCTAATACCAACTTTTCTGGTCTTCCTTTGGTTGTTGATCTTACATAGTATCCTCCGATTTCCTCATCATCCTCTCCTCCAGTCCATAGATAGAACCATATGGTAACTAGATCCATGTCTGGTTCTTTGAAACCCAAGGCTTTGATTGCTAAATTTTCCCAACCAGTTGAGCCTAGTTGTTTTTCCAAAGCTTATAAGCAACACGAATGGTGACAAGCAATGGCAAAAGAATATACGGCATTAATAGACAATCACACATGGAATCTCGTTCCTTCTACCAATCATCAAAATCTCATTAGCTATAAATGAGTCTATCGTATTAAATACACAATAGATGGTCAATTTGATCGATATAAAGCTGGACTCGTGGGAAAAGGCTAAAACCAACGACCTGGAGTTGATTTTGATGAAACATATAGTCCTGTTATTAAACCAGCAATAGTCTGGCTTATTCTATCTTTTATTGTGACAAATGATTGGCCAGTTAAACAACTTGATGTGTCGAATGCTTTTCTTCATGGCACCCTAGATGAGGAAGTTTATATGAAACAACCCCAAGGCTTTGTCCATCTAGATTTTCCATACCATGTATGCCATTTACACAAGTCAATATATAGATTATGGCAAGCACTATGATGATGGTTCTCATGTTTGAAAACTTCTCTTTTAAAACTTGGTTTTTAAGGTTCTAAAACAAATGCGTCACTATTCTTTTTCAATCAAAATGGTGATGCATTATTCTGTCTCATTTACGTTGATGATATTCTTTTTATTGGCAATAATACAGCAGCTATATAATGGATTATCATGCAGCTAAGTTCCGAGTTCAAACTTAAAGATCTTGGTAACCTCTTATATTTTCTTGGGGTTGAAGCTAAGTGAACATCTGAAGGCCTACTGTTAACCCAACGAAAGTACATTCATGATTTTTTACAAAAAGCTTATATGCAAGATGCAAATACTATGTTAACACCTGCTTACACTACCCTAAATGTAACATCCCATTCTTGTGGGAAGGTTAAAATGAGAAATGTGAGTGATTAATGAGAGATAGAACTATATTTCCATGTTCATGCATACTATGTCATGCTCATGCATATGAATGGGGAAGTTGTGACACATGAAAATGATTGTACATGCATTCATGAATAATTCCAGGTATAATTTGATTGTGTTGTAATTTTTAGGTGTTTTGAGAATTTTGAATTTTATTTATATGGAAAATTCTATTGGTTAGTAAGAATATTGCAATTTTGAATTTTGATGAATTTAGGCATAAATTATGAAAAATTATACAAATAGGAAAAGACATCAAATGAAAATTTTGAAATAGTTGAATTGTAAAGATGAGAGTTTAGGGGAGTTAGTTTTAAAAGAAATTAAGTTAGAGCTTAGATGTGATAGAAGTGACAAATGTCACTTAGGCTTGGTACTTTGCTAGAAGTAGGTCACTGTTTTCTGAAAGTTGAAAGATTAAGTTATATGTCTAAGTTCATTCTTCATTGGAATCATCTCCATATTTTCTTCCTATACTTAGAGTTTTTCACCAAACCCCTTCTAAGAGATTCCTCTACTTTTCCTTCCTACACCAAACCCATTTTGCTATTCGTGTCTTCTACCCTAAGAAAAACCAGAAGCTAGTCATTATCTTCAGTGAAATATGTAAATTGCATGGAGTTTAGGGCTTGAAGACTTTGGAGTTTTCAAAACGTAAGTAGTGAACAAATCCTTTAGAGAAGGGGATTTATGAAAGAATGTTGATGAATTTCTATCATCTGCATGGAAATGGCATTTAAGTGTATATTCATAAATACTGTGTGGTTGAGAGGAAAAATTTGGATATAATGTTAATTTTAGTTTTTGAAAGATTATTAGTGATTAGGTGAAGAAAAAGTGATGTTGGAGT
>JANJEY010000003.1:58561054-58610980 GCA_024703695.1 Erythroxylum cataractarum | reverse complement strand
TAAAACCAAACTCTTTTGTTTTATTAATAATAAATATTTTCATTACAAAACTGTAACTGAAGAAGATAAAGTTACATATAAATACACTTGCTTTCTAGGGCACTATATTTACATAACTCCAACAAGTAGATGACCTCATTTAAAGGAAAACAAAAAAGGAAACTAATTAAAACATGATTTAAACATATTAGACCTTATAGATCATGTCCCTCTCCTTATTTTTAAGTGGCATATGATTGTCACATGGTATTTTTAGTGAGTTCTCCCAATTGGACTCCTTGTGGACCTTTAGATAGTTCATTTTGGGCTTCAAGGAGTAAGACAATGCCTCTTGGACCTTTAAGAGATGAAATCTAACTCAACATGGGCTTTATCTCTTGAAGGTCTTGAATCAAACAATTCAATGCTTGCTTCATTGCTTTGGCCCTAGCTCTTGTCATTGGGCCTCTAACATCTTGTAATGGATCTTTAGGAACATTAGACTTGAACGTTGGGCCTTTGATATGGGAATTTCGTTTAGCCCCTTACCTTACACATTCAAACTTCAAATCTGATCCAATTTCAGTTCCTAGGCGTCCTTTTGCAAGCTCATATCCATGTAATTCATGTCCTAAGCTTCCTTAAGGCATATCACATCAGGTATGCTTCTCTTTTTGTCTTTCACATGTCCATGGTTATCAATTTTTGCTTGATAAATTATACTTTTAATGTATATTTGGTATTTAATGCCTTCCAATTGTGTTTACAAAGTATAAGCCTTCACAGACTTAAATTAGAAGAATTTAGACAAAAATATGACATAAAACGAAGATTTGACACACAAAAAGGATGCATGGTCGTGCACTATATCGTACATAACCAAATTCTCTAAATATCGTGAAACTATACATCTTCCCAAAACCTTAAATTTCAATATAAAAGATGTGTTTGAAGGCAATTAGAGGAGGAGACTTTACGAGGTGATTCTAGATGTGGAAATCATTCTTAAGGGGAATTTTAAGCCAGAGAGATCCATTAAAATATAAGCTCAACCCTCTACATCGCAAGAATATTTGATAGAATACAAGCAGGGAGATTTAGAATTATGAATCTATTGTTCTCAATTCATTTTTCTTTCAATGTATGTTTGATTTTATCTTCGATAATGTGTAACTAAACATCTTATCAGTATTCAGGTTAGATGAATGTTAGTACTTTGATATGATTTGATTCTTTTATTAATGCAATTGGATTGATTGTTATATTGTAATATGATTACGTGTTTTTATTTATGTTCTAATAGACCTAAGGGTGTGCTTGTTTGAGGGGTTTGGGAAAGAATGTATAGGAATGGAATGAAAAGTAGCGTTTGGAACGAACCTATGATTGAACAGCTAATAATTTCATTCCCCAGTATTAGGCAATACTCCATTCCTCTCGTAATCCAGAGGAATGGGAGTCATTGCTCATTCTTTTTGGCACGAGTTTTGCCCGCGACTATCTCCGGCCTTCACTCAAGAACAGTTATTGTTTTCTCTAGGCTTTTCTCTTACGTACGTTTCTCTTACGTGAGACCCAACAATAATCCCCGCAACAAACAGTCGAAATCAAGAAATGGCAACGGTAATTTTCTTCTTTTCTTCCTTGTTCAATTTTTTTGTCCATATAATTGCATATTTTTCTATTCTTTTCTACTGAGTAAGGTTTTCAATTCCTAAAAATTACCAACACCAAATAACTCGTGTTGAACTCACATTTTCACGACTGTCTCTGATAGGCATTTGTGGTTTTTCCTCCAAACTAATCTCTCTACCTCTCTTCCAAGACCCATATCCTTATTTTTGCTGGGTTGGCCTGAATTCTATCCATCATAGCAAATTGTAGCTTTCACCAAGCAAAGGTGGGTGTTTTCTTTCTCATTTAACTGACGATTCATTTAAGGCTGTCTTCGAATAGCTTGATGTTCTTATCATTGCTTTTGAACTTGCGATGAGTTTTAAGTAAATGGAAATTACTATCCTAGCCGATTAGCTCAATACATTGCTTGTATTGAGCTAACATGGCTCGTGTTTTGTAGTGGCATAAAAAAAATCCTTGACAGTTGCGTATAGCGTCTAGTTAGGGATTTATGTAGAAACGGCCACAAGTCTTCTTTATGAAAGTGGGGCTTCAACGGCTTGATGGAAGTATTATTGGCAGTAGTGGTTAACAAGGGTTAACTTAGAGTAGGTTTTCAATTTTCTTGAGGGATTGTGTAAAGTTATGAAGATTGGATTTATCACCACAAATGTTGTGTTAAAATTTGAAAAGAAAATTCTTTGACTTAAAATCTGCTTGCTTTGTTGACTTCATCTAACATTTCAAAATCCTGATAATGAGTAATCTAATGCTTTATTGCATTTCAGTTAATGAGCATTGGTGTTGCAGTCACTGTTTATGAAATCAACCTTGTTTTTCATCAAAGTTTCAATTTTTTTTTCATTGTACTGAATAATTTCTCATTTCAGTAAACAAAATTTTGTTGTTTTTGGTTGCATGGTGCAGAATTTGGAATCAGAGTTGGTAGTAAGTGTTGCTTCTCTTCTTCAGCAAAGTGTTCCTTGTCAATTGAAAATAGTAGTTTAAAGCAGCATGTAGCGAGATTGCAGCATCAAAAGTTAATTACAGAAAGTGAGTTTGATTATTTAAATATCTCCATAACAGTTTTTGAATGTTTATAACGGGGAGGAATTTAGAAGGAAATGGTAATTTGTGCTGCTTGATCAGAGGAAAAAATACTTTATACTTTCACCATTGTTCTAGTGATTAGTACTTATGGGAAAGTAAACAATTAAACAAATAGACAGGAACAAAGTAGTACAGGGACATTTCTGTTCAAACATTTACCGTAAATAATTGGCAAAAATACTGAGAAATAGTTATGTTTTAGCTTCAGGTAATAGTGGGAACTTGAATTGTTGAAAACTAATAATAGGCATCAGTTTTTAACTGTATTTATTTTTGCTCATTGAGATTCTTTATCTATGATTTTTTTATTCAGGTCAAGAAATTTTTACCAGTGACATATTGTAGGAAGCTTCACATAGATTATAATTCGTCCATCATTTTTATCTAACATCTAGTTATTTACAGCAACAATTTGCTACGTAAAGGTCGAAAACATAATATTGCGTCATTCATTTCCTATATAACCTGGTTATCTTAGCATTGGAACGTAGGATATATAGATAATTAATTTGGACTTCGCTCGAGGAAAACAACAAGGTATTGAAATAACAGGTATATTAGTTCCAAAACTAACACTTGAAAAACAATTTCTAGAGGCTCCTAGTATTAGTTAAGCATAGGGTTTAGCTTATATTTCTGTTTATATTGACCTCTCCTCATTGTCGTATAAGCTCCTGTTAAACACTCTGCTTGCTATTAGAGCTCGTTTATGTTTATACATCATGCCATAATTAATATTTGGCTACAGACAATATCAGTCCTTGAATAAACACTCTGCTTGCTATTAGAGGCCATTTGTGTTTATACATCATGCCAAAATTATTCTATTTGAATAACCACCATAAGAGTACCTTCTTCATAGAAAATATCAGTCCTCGAATAAATCTAGGAGGTGTGTAGTTTGTTCCCACGGCTACAAATTTCTTGTAGGATTCAGCTATTGAGGCACATTCAAAACTAACCACATTGATACCATCTTTAGAGTTAAAGGAGAACCAAGCAGGAATTGTTATGACTTCATCCTCTAAGAGTACAGGATAGGCCTGCAAGAAATAAGTAGCAAATCAAGCATGTAGGATATCGCTAGCCTAAGATCCAGCATTTCATACAATTTCCTTCTCCAACAAACTCAATTTGGCATTACCCAAACATCAATATGAAGTAGGTTCCTGGTTCCATAATTGAAGAAACTCCTAGCCAGGTATAGCATAGCACAATAAACAAGAATTTTAGCACTGAAGCCTGCTTTTCCTTATGCCTTCAATGATACAAAATGTTTAGGAAAACCAAAGTAAATGAAATATTACAACGTGGAAAAGACCTTGAATATTAACTGAGCTTTTTTATCTTTGTTTGGATTTGTTTCAAACGCTATGAGGTCAGCCCTTGATTCTACCAGGATCTTCACCCTCCTGGCAGAATAAAATCCTTCAGGTATTGTAGGGTAATTTTTTCACTGTAGTTCCCACTAATAAATACACGAAACATAATAGGAGATGAAGGCAGTCAAGTATATTGTATTCTCCTTTCCAGAAAAAAAGCGACAATAGTTTGATGACCTCAAGCTTAATTTGGCAGTAAATGACGTAAAGTAATGAAAAGATGGAGAATTAATAATCATCATACTCTACCCCTGTTAGAATCAGTACAATTCCTATTGAAAGTAATATTCTGGTGCTTTAGATACTATAAGGAACAATAAACCATGCATAGAACTTCCATAAGATATTTCATAAATAAAAGAAAGGATTTCTAGCTGCTTAATGCACACAGAAATGTGAGCAATAGAATTAGGGTACAAATTTTAATAAGAGGTTGGCTCACCTATACTCTGATCCATTAGCCAAATAAGCTCCATAGCTACCAACAAAAGCTGCAACTAGAATGGAGCGAAGTTCTAGAACCCAACCGTTGTTATTACCATTAAGGGAACCTTCATAGTAAATAACCCGTGCATCGCATGCAATCTCTACACTTTTCTCAAGCAAGGCTTCATTTTCTGAAGTGTTAACAAAATGTAACATTAAGACATGTTTTATCCCGTCAAAAAGAAGTCACTAAACCATTAACGTCATTAACATCTTTTTTGGTTTGGGCAGTTATAGCTTTTCCCATAAATTTTATCACATTTTATCCACTTCTGGACAAAATGGTCCTAGCTCAAAATGCCTTAGATAGAACTATAGCTAGCATTTCTAAACACGAACATGTCTTTTCTTCTATTAGATGATATTCAATTGCTTACACTTCTAAAAATAATCATAAATTTTTATCTAGTGGCCCAGAAAGAAGTTCTGTCCACTTAATCAAGCAAGCCCTTCCTAATATGAACCATCAATTGCAAGATATTTCATTTACTAGCAGGATACTGTAGAGTACTTGATTTCATGGATATGATCTTGTTTGGATGTTTATAGTACTTAATTTGGATTGTCCTTTTTCGTATCATATGATCAATGCTAGACATTCTCTTAGAGGTCAAATTTAGCTGAAAAAAAACCCTCCAAATGACAATGAAGTATATTTTGATTTAGATGACGAGAGAATGTGTCTTATAATTTAGTAGTTTTACTTCCACTTATACAAGTTGAGTTCAGGGCCAATAACACAAGTTTGTCTCAACGCGGTGTCTTCAATTTTAAGTTGTGTTTTTTTTTTTGGGTTGATGATGTTTTAATGCAATTGGTGTTGTTTCACTCTTATTTATCATGAAAATTTCCCATTTCATAGATGCAACCAATCCCTTATTGGTTGTTGCCTTATTGAATATAATGTTACTACACTATCAAATATGGTGTTACTACACTATCCAACTATATCTACCATAGTCATACATAAATAACACGAATAATCTACTCTCATTTAGTGAAACCTCACTCATAGGTTAACATACATCCGAGTAAAGTAGTTCCAACCTTTACTTTTCTCTCCAAGAAGTTTATAAAAGAAAATATTGCTTGCTTATTGAGCTGATATGATTGACAAATTTCTTTAGTTTTAATCACTTAGGAAAGATCTTGCACAACATCATTGTCATCGATAATTTTAAATACATCAAAACAAACAAGTCATATTTCTCTATTACATTTGCTTCTTGTTTTATCTATTTTCCATTATTATTACCTAGCTTTTCAACATGCCCTATCTATATGTTGGACAATTATTTTTTGAATTTTTTAATGTAGATCAACATGGATCGCCACCCTATTCGTAAATGACGACACAAACTGTCACTAAGAAAGAAAGTTCTTACAAGAAAAAAAGACCAGCAACACTTCAAAATACTATTGAGTCAAGGTTAGACAATTTCACTGCTAAGTTTGAGTCTATTTGCGAACAAATGGCCTCACAATATGCAACTGTTACAAATGCTTTGATTGCGAAGTCTAAATTTGATTCCCTAACTGATGAGAAGATGCAAGAGCTCATCGGTGAGCTTGTTAATATTGGCATATCTCAAATGGATATTGGTAAAGCTGTTGTGTTATTATGTAATGATCTTGCAAAAGTTCAGGTTTTATTCTTTGTTCCAAGTCATTTAAAAAAGTCTTTTGTACTTGGATTCTTTTATCCATCTTCTAGTCTATGAATCATTTGAGGAAGCATATTAATATTTTTGTAAGTATTATAAACTTATGATGCAATTGATGTTGCCTAACCAGGTTATATTTGTATTAGTTGGGTCTTTTGTAGTTGTAATGCAAACAATGTTTGTAGTGTTAATCTGGTTATTTTGCATCAATTAAAGGCTTTTGGTTAAGTTATTATGTAGACGACAGATATTTTACATCATTTGCATTATTAGAGAAATGTAAATTGTATTAAACTATGTTACTTGAATTTACTATAGCAATGGAATGGTAGATATTATGTTATGTTGATGAATTATATAATATTTTTTATTATTAAACTATATTTTGAGGATATTATATAAGTAATGATATGTTGATGCAAGAAAATACTTGAGTATTTTTTTTCAAGGGCTGTTAGAAATGAAATATTACAATATACTTGATTTTAAACATTTTGTCATTATAAATAGGGTGCATAAAATATAATTAATTAAATTATATTTAAATTTTAATATAAAACAAATTTTTATTTCTCAAGATTTTTAACAAACCAAGCACCATAAAAGGTAATGTTAATCATTCATTCATCTTAATCAGTCAACATAATTATAATGATTATATCCATTCTCATTCCTCCCTATATTCATTCCCATTCTCATTCTCATTCCCTTGTGCGAACCAAGCGCCCCCTAAAGTGATAAGAAATTTGTGACAAATCTTGTCACAGCAGGATGACATAAATTCTTACCATTGGTAAATCGCTTCTCATCAAATTTAATACTCATGCACGATTATAAATGAACTTTGCCACCTTTTTAGCTTTTTGCATAGTCTCATTGATAACAGGAAAATACATAAGATTCTCTATATTCTCCAGCATTAGGTTAATACAATATACAATACAGAATAGTACTCGTAAGGTTTGGTCGGATCAAACCCTTGTCAAAGGCCCCTTGTCATTAATACAGGAATTCGATGGTTGATTGTAGATCGGATGGCTTGGAAGGAGTTACATTGATTGATGCATCTTAGGGTAATAGAACTGAATGACCTGCTACTCCAAAATGACGTTATAATGGATTGGTTGGTGGAAAAATGTTAACTCGCCTCGCAAGTGACGATTTTCGATCTTCTTTTCGACGATTGAATAGCTCTCATTTTCACACGACTTTGTTCTGCTCTTTTCTGCAAAATTTGGATGTTTGTATATGTATGAGGTTCAAAACTTTGAATAACTTTTTTATTAAAACGATTTGATCAAATAATCATATATTTTGTTATAAAAGATAGAAATAATATGGTGTGCCACTAATTGTTAATACACCTCTTAATTGTTAATGTACCAAATGCACCACTTAAGTGTTAGTGCACCAAATCTACCACTTAATAGTTAGTGTACCACTTCTATTATCATGATAGTATTTTATTAGAAATTTTGTACTATAAATAGAAGGGTTAACTTGATGTAAATGACACCAATTTATAAGAAGAATTCTCCTCTCCCAAATATTCTTAAATTTTAGTTTCGGTTTTATAATAAAATCATGTATTTAGAATAAAATGAATCAGGAGAGCCCTTGTATCATATTCATCAGATTGCTATATATGGGCTTATATTCATGAGCAAAACCCTAATTTCTGCCAATGAATCATCAGATTGCTATATATGGGCTTACATTCATGAGCAAAAGCCTAATTCCTGCCTATGGATACTTTTATACTGGAAATTTGGAATGGAAAACTATGATGCCCCAGTTAGGTCCATGTCCACATTATCTACCTGCTGCGTATGACCCCAATATTCACCAGATGCAAGCCTGTGGGTATGATGGCAGGAGAGGCTGAAGAACATGACCCTCTTTTCTTAGCACAAAAAGAAGATCTTTGAGTAACGAATAAATCTGAGCAGACTCCGGATGATTTGTATCTGAAGAAGTAAACATATGGGTGGCGTTATTCACCTCAATCCAACTATATCCAGGAACTTTTTGGACTCCTCTTTCTTTCATCAGATTCCTTATCTTTCTTACACTGCCCCATTGTCCAGCATCAGCATGTATGTTTGAGAGCAGTACGTAGTAGCCAGAATTTTTTGGGTCCAAATCAAGTAGATGTCTTGAAGCCACTTCAGCAAGTTCAACATTACCATGGACCCGACAGGCTCCCAACAATGTTCCCCAAATCCCTGCATCAGGTGGAGACGACATACTCTTTATTGTTTCAAATGCTTCATTCAAGCGACCAGCCCTGGCAAACAAATCTACCATGCAAGAATAATGCTCCTTTCCAGCCAGAATTCCAAACTCATCAGTCATCCAACGGAAGTAGCGAACGCCATCATCAACCTGGCCGACATGACCGCACGCAGAAAGGATCCCAAGGAAGGTGACATGATCAGGCTCAAATCCATTGTCCAGCATTTTATGGAACAAAGCAAGACATTGATCAAGGTGCCCATGGTTCCCATAAGCAGCAATGATGCTATTCCAAGAAACCTCATTCTTTATTTTCATCGAATCAAATACACGGTAAGCAGCATTCAAATTTCCACATTTCGCATACATATCTATCAGTGCACTCTCAGCAAAAATATCACAGTCGAATGCACCTTTAATCATAAGACAGTGGATCTCTTTACCATGATGAAGTGCTGGCAAGTTTGCACAAGCAGAGAGACCAGCTGAGATACTCACACAGTTGTGGGTCAGTCCTTCTATTCCCATTTTCCGTAAAAGATCAATGGCCTCTTCCGGTTTACCATTCCGTGCACAGCTTGTGACTAATGAGTTCCAACAGACAACATCTTTATCAGACATTCGCATGAAAATCTGATGTGCAAGATCTAGCCTTCCACATTTTGCATACATGTCCATAATTGCACTTCCAACATGACGTTTCCTGTCAAGGCCATTCCTGATGAGGTTATTGTGCATTTCCCTCCCCAGTTTTAGAGCAGCCAAATCAGCACATGCTGGTAGAACACTTGCATAGGTTACAGCATTTGGTCTCATTTCCGCTTTAATTAACCACCTAAAAACTTCTAAGCCATCATTGTTCATCCCATTAAGCACATAGCCCGAAATCATTGCTGTTGACATCACAATATCAATTACGGTACTCAAGTCAAAAATATTGCGTGCACTCGTCACATCTCTGCACTTAAAATACATGTCAATAAGTGCACATTTCAAGAACACATCCAAAATCACACCATGTCTCAATGTATAACCATGAATTTCCTTGGCCTGTCTGATATCAGTAACTGATGGAAGGAAACTAGAAAACGTTGTAGAGTCAGGTTTAACACCACCGGAAATCATTTCTTTAAAGAACTGTGAAGCCTCAACCATAAAACCATTTTGTACATATCCAGCAACCATCCCATTCCAAGCCACCAAATCAGTATGAGGAATCATATCAAACACTTTTTGAGCATCAAACAAGTAGCCACATTTTGAATACATAGCCACTAATGTGTTTGCTACTGGAGGCTCAAATTGCAACCCATAACAGACAGCAAGTCCATGTAGCTGGATTCCATATTCAATCATTCCCTCTGAGGCGCAGATAGAAAGGAGACAAGCAAACGTTACGGAGTCGGGCTTAGTTCCTGAATTTCTCATGTTCCGAAACATCTCAATAGCGCTATCCAATTCGCCAAAATTGACGAGACCATTAAGCATGACATTCCACAAAACGGAATCTTTGTAAGACAATTTATCGAACAAGCGTCGTGCATCATCTATACAATCATTCTCCAGATACAACTTGATCAGTGAACTGCCCATGAAGGCATCCACATCAAAGCCCACTAACGAAATAGTGTCATGAACCATCTTAGCCAATCTCACAGCATTCACACCAGCACAAGCCTTAATCACAGCGGGAAAAGTATACTTATCAGGACAAACGCCGCAAGCCAGCATCTTAAAATAAAACAACAGTGCAAAATCAAAGAAGCCCTTTTTAATACACCCTCTAATCATCCAATTCCACGGCATGGCATAGTGAAACTCAAGCTGATGAAACAGTTTCTTGGCATCAATGAACCTATCACAAGCAACATATACACCCAAAATCTTAGCACCCAGAAGGCCGTTGTTGATGATTCCATTGACAATGGACTGCGCATGAACTTGTTTTCCTCCTCTCAGATAGGGAGACCCAATGCAATACTGCAATATCGAATCAAGTTGTCGCGCCAAAGGGTTGTCAGCTTTTAAGCTCCTTTCGCAGCTTGCGTGAAAAGACTTAGCTTTAAAGCAATTAAGAACCCACGAGAAGTGTTTCTCGATAGGATAGAGAGTTCGATGGTACATCTTTAGAAGAAGACGAAAGCATTTTGATTCCAAGGCATTAACGATTAACTACCGCGTTCTTTTGAGAATAAAGGTCGCTTGAATAGGACAGCCGAATAAACATGTTCAACGTCAAATTTTGTTCATAAAAAATGTCGAAATATGTAGTAATTAGGTTTTTTAAGATTATATTCTTCTTAATTTCATGTAATTTAGGGGATATTTTAATTTACCCATGATTGGACAATAGCACTTGATCATGTATAACACATATAAGAGTGTGAAAAGAAGAGGAATACAAGAACATAGACTTGATCGTGTTAATATTAGGATTTTCTTTTTCCTGGATTCACTTTTGAGAATGTTTTTTGATATTTAATGATTAAAGTTACATGAAGATTGCATTCAGTTTCCTCCAAAAATTGACACTTCGGCATCAAGAATAAGGGATTAGATGCAAACAGAATTCAATCATTGGCTACCAGGGAATAGCCTGGCCATCCCAGGCAAAGAACTTGCCATTATGGCTGCTCTTTGCATTGTCTATGATATTTAAGAGCTTCTGCACTGAGAACTCTTTGGAAAAGAGCTTGCCCTGAGGAACATTTCTCTGAAATGGCTTGGAGAGGTCAGTATCAACCGTCCCTGGGTGCAAGAGGATGCATGTTATTGGATCCTTCTTTCTTGCAAACTCAACTGACACCGTCTTCGTCACTACAAGTGAGAGAACCAGCAAAAGTAAGCCAAATTGGATTCTGCATTTCACCGGTGATATATCTAAAGCTGATAAATGCAATATTTTATGTTATCCTCAACTAATGTGAGAAAGCAAGCTTCAACCATGTGCAATAGAACAGACAAACAAGCTAAGTTGGAATCTTGAGCCAAGTTTTGATCAGAGATCAGCAGAAAAGAGGGTGCAACGGCTCCTAAAATCTGAAAGTCAAGCATTCCTAGTTTACCAACTTAATGCAAGAAGCAGGCTTGACGAGAACGTTTATAAATTTGGGCTACAAATCTGGTCACGTGAGAATATTTCTATGTTTGAGCTATATAAATCAGTAGACATGCCTAAGGAACTTTAGACTAGATATCATACACTGATTTAAAGCAGCCTTCGAAGATCGATAGGAATGCCAGCCTCCTAGGCGATTGTCTCCTATGGATCCCACTCTGGCACTTAAATTGGCAACCACAGCCACATCCCTTTCGGTCCCTGACCCACCTCCAGCCTTCAGGAGAGGCCACATATGCTGCAGTTTGCCAAATCATAAAAAGTTATACCGTAATTCTGTGAGCGAATAGGCCCTTAAGAGGCAATGAAGTCCTCACTGCAGCCGTATACCTGACCATGTGGTTCCCAATAAAATTGATTATGGATTGAGGATATAATATTGTTGATATTTCTGTAGATAACTTATTGGCTCTCTCAGGACTATATAGAAAATAAGCGTATAGTTGGTAGTTGGTCGGAAAGGAAAAGAGAGAAGGATTTCTACTGCAAGTAATATGTTATGTAGTAGAACTATGCGTTTTATCCACTAAAATTCCCAAAAGACAGGCTCCCAAAAGAAAGGCTCCTTCCTGTCTTTTGCTTGATGTATCCAAATTAAATACTGCAGATAATGAGAAAGATGAATAATAATTCTACAGTTTTTATATTTCACCACCACTCTTACTGCTTCTGCGAAACCTATGATGAAAAAGCCTAAAATAGTAAGAACCTTAAGTTACAGGCAGACCCTTTGCATACCTTCATCACCAGAATAGGACCCACAGCATTGACTTCGTAGGCAAGCATCAGTGATGACTTCTCTACTTTATTTAATGTCGTTTCTGCACTAGACATAGATTGATATGTCTGTGGAATGAGTGGTCTTACATTTACCATCATCAAGCTGATGGAATTCACGACCTTGGAAGTTTTGTATCAACGAACCTCACCTGGTTGGATCACATTTGGTATTGAAAGAATGCCTGATGCATTAATTAGGAGGTTGAGAGAGCTATACTTTTCCCTTACGAACTTTGCAGACTCCTGTAATGTGAGGCAACATGAGGTTGGAAATGTATATGCTCTTGATACACAAGCAGTAAGTATGATTATTAAATCAGGTAACACCTGCTTAGCAACTTGTGTCCTAAAGCAGTAGCAAGTTTCACTTCATGTTATCTTTCTTCCACACAAGCTACTAAGAAAGCTCTGATCTTGAATAATGAAGGAAGGAAGAAAGAAAGAAAAAGTTTTGGTTTTAACGCAAAATTTTTTATCAATTTTAAGTGGAGAACCATGGTAATTGGTTTCTGTGTTAGTAGTTCCAGGATTTAATGAATATGAGAAATCAACCTCCATGGTACTTTCTCTGGTGAGGTCCAGCTGCAGGATATCAAGGCGTTCAGCAAACTTATGTTTCAAATCACGAAGTCCTGTGGATTCATCCGGTCTTCTGCAAGTAGCAATTACATGCCCTTTGTTTTTCTTTTCCAGAAGCTGTCTAACCTGCATCAGGCAGTTTTAAACAATCCAGTTTCGCCAAAAAGCTAACTGATAACCATTAAATGGAAAAATGACCCCAAAAAAAAAAATTCAATAGGCCTTGTGATGTGTAAGCACCAACATTTTTTGGTTCAAGAATCAAAACGCATGACTGTTTACAGTAAAAGCAAGTAATCCTCATACTCACAACAACAAAATAAGGAGACTAATATAGAAAGGCATTCAAATATTTTGTTATATGAATAACTTTAAGACCCTGTACAACAAAATGTGAATAACATGGATTCTGATGAAATTGGCTTCTGGCATTTCTAAGCTCTATCAAGAATAAATTTTGATCATGATATCGCATCTTCGCTACTCTATAATCAACTTTAGCTACGTCTTCACGGTTATTAAAGAAGGAAGAAATCAGATGGCATTCGAGCAATTGGAATGAGAAGAACTTTACGCAAGAATTACAGGGGAAGAAAAAGCTCACAAATTCAAGGCCAATTCCACGAGAAGCACCTTGAACCATTGAAACCCCACCTGGCCATATGGGAGAAGAAGCGGAAGACGATGCAAAGTTACCTGCTTTTATGGACCTGAAAAGTTCTTGATTCACCCTACATGCTGGGTTGTTTAGAAAGAAAAGCTTAATCATTTTTCTCACTTTGGTTAAGTTCTAAACAACCAAAAAGCAAACAGTCATTGAATAGCTGGGAAATGAGAATTGGGTAAAGATCAGAGAGATGGCTGGTTGGCTCTAAAGTAAAACGGCCTCCGGTTGGTTGTTGCGGAGCAATTAATGCTGTGGATGTGGAAACTAAGTCAGCTGGATACAGAGAACGGGCTACAATTGCAAATCGAAAGTCCATCTTCGTCAGGACAGAAACATTTAAGGTTTCATTGTTTGTCACCAGATCAAGCCTAATCAGTTCTTCGTATTGGGCTTTCTTGTTATGTATCTGTCGCTCCCATATGTAGAAAAATCTCTCCCCCTCCTCTTCTTCTCCCTTATTAATAACGGCAAGTAATAAAAAAATTCAGTTAGTTCGATCATTTAATTATAAAAATATTAAATTTTTTAATTTTTAATTTTTTGATTCAATTTATTTTAATAATTTTTATTATTAAAAATCAATCATTTTAATAATTATTTGGTCAATTTTTATAAATTAATTAATTAATTAATTATATTTAATAATCTCTTTTTTCAATTAAACTTTAAAACTTCAATAGGTAAGGACAATATCTTTAAATCATATTTTAAATATTTTAATTTTATTTAACCTTTAAATTTTTTATCTTACCGATTTAACTTTCAGTTCTGTTTAATAATAGCTACCAAAAACAAGGAGTGAAATTGGAAGAAAAATAGTAACAACCATTTATTTTTTATAAGAAATATCACAAAATTTCCCCGACAATATGCACATGACCTTCTCGCATGAAGACCTTATTATGCTTAAATAAGATATTATAATTTAAATTTATTCATCATTAAGTTTTTTTTTAAATGACAAAGCTTTATGATTTAATCGTTTATAAATTTTTTATATGATAAGATTGAATTGGAGCTTTTTTATATAAATTTATGTTTTTAGTTGCATAAATATTATTAATCTTCAAGTTAAATATGTGAAAGATTCAAATAAATTTTAGTACTATTGTATTAATGTTATTAAAACTATATTTATTGCATTTTGAATAAAACGTATAACTGACCTTAAAAATAATAATTTAAATTTAAATATTTTATAAAATGTTAATATACAATTCACATATTTAATTAAAAGTTAAAGAAATTTTTAAAAATATGTTAATTTTTGGAGAGTCTAAATTGTTCAAAGATTACATACTAAATTGTTAAAAGATTACATAATTTAAGTTACTAATCTAATTATAATAAATGTATTTTTATTAAAATTTAAAATATGATTAATATTACTTAAAAAATTAATAGATAAAAACAAAATTTTATTTGAACCTTTAAAAATATTAAGATGTACAACCTATTAATAGAAAATGTAGATTGCTAGCAAACATCTGTGTACGAGAATAATGACGGTTGATGAGACCAGACATAGATCAGGTGGTCCCACGACCTCATAATGCAAGGTAAATAAAATTTCCGTAACAGCTTTGGACGGTTGCTGTACCACGAACATGATCGTTTATAATCTTGCCAATGGAAACAAAACAAGGAAAAACCAAAATCTCTCTCCGAATTGCAGCCTTTTTGCTATAGAACATATAATTTGTGAATTATTATAAAAATATATTTAAAAACAACTATTAATGTTATTTTCCTATCCAAACTACATCTTACGTGGATGAATCCAGGAGCCATTTTATAATGAAAGACGAGTAGGAGAATATTTGTGTATATCAAGTGTGAGGTTTTGTTACTGTTGTTTTAAAAATTAAACCAATTTGATCGGTTTAACAGTAAAACTTTTTAACCTTCTAATTTTTTGGTTCAGTTTTAATTTTATAGTTTGATTTAGTTTAATAATTTTTGTTATTAAAAATCGATCAATTTATTAATTAATAAATCAAATTTTATAATTTAATCAATTTTATAAACTAAAATAAACCAATTAATTTTTTATAATTTTTTAATTAAAATTTAAGTTTTTCGATAAATAAGGGTAATATTTTTAATTTTTTTTAATTCTTCAATTTTATTCAATCTTAAATCACCTGTATATTGGTTTAATACTGATTAAACTTTTTAAACTTTAAATTTCTTATCTTATCCGTTTAACTTCCGATTTGATTTTGAAAACATTGGTTATTATTATATATGTCCATATAGCGTTATAACCTTCTCTGTCTTTGAAAAAACAAAATAATAAGAGACTTACTATAGTTTAAATATTTGCAAAACCTTTAAACAATTCGCTTAAAGATAAGATGGGTATTTGATGCACCGAAAAAGGATGAAATGAATGGAATGTACTTATTTTAGTGTCCTGTCATCTAAAACAATATGGATGGCTATGGAGGTTAAAGCATTCTAAATGACTTAACGACAAGCAAAGCTCCGATCCAAAAGAGCTAATGGGGGTGAAGCTTTAAGCTTTCCCGTCATGCCATCAATTTACTCCATCATTCCTACAGTCGCTTCCATAAACCCCAAGTTGCTCGCGATTTCCTCCAAATTCATTATGATATATGATCTTATCTGTTAATGATTAGAAATGAACCATCTGTTCTATCGACAACGAGAAAAGCCATTACTTTGGACCGTTCTTGAGCTCCATTGAAGTGACTTCATTTATTTGAAAGTGTATGGATCTTCTTTTTTTTCCCCCTCTTATAATTGATGGATTTGACAGAACTTAGAAGCGATTTTGTGGTAATAAATTGATGAAAAAGAAGTTGCTTTCCATCATTGAAGTGTGAATAAAGTTTTGCCATACAACCAGCTTGAGATTTGATATGCTATTTTGTTTTTACAGCGGAATTCGGGGATCTGATAGATTTGACATGGTATGTAGTTTATTGAGAGAATGATAATTTCGAAGTGTTATTTTCTTGGCTTAAAAATCATCACATAATGATGCTATGCACATTTTATCCATTCAAAGAAGATAAATAAATAAATAAAATGGTGAGCAAACCATTCTGCAACAACCAAACAAATGCAATGATGTAAATAATTAGAATTAAACCAAGTAATCACAAGTTTTAAAACAAAAAGCTGAAGAACCTAGAGCATATATGAACAATGAACATACTTGTCATATATAAATAATACAGTTCTTGTCATCTGATTTCCCATCAAAGGGCATGCAAATAAGAGATGTGGCGTTTTTCCTTTGAAAAGAAACACCCCAGTGCAGTGACCAAGAGTGAATCATGATTTTTTCCACTTGAAATGAAAAAAGATAAAGAAAGGCAAAGTCCCATCTTAAAATTTGTATCAACAGTCCTCATGAGTCACTGAGCTTTCCAGTCATGTCTGATGGATGTACTTGTTTCCACTGTTGAAACTTCTGTTCCTCAGCTTTCTGTCCCATCCACTAATATTCCAAAAGGAATGTGGGACTCAATTTGGCTTCTGCTCCCAATCAACCAGCACTGGCTTTTACTCTTTCTTTTCTTTCTTTCTCTAATCTCCTGACTGTTCTGGTAAATAACAAGATCAAAGAAGGTATAGGAAAAGTAGAAACAAAAAATCTCTCTCCCCACATGTAAGTTTCAAGAAAGACAAGGTTTTTAGCACCCCACGACCTTGAATCAAATTGCACCACATCACAAACACTTATGATGAACTCGACACAATATAATCTTTTTTAGTGGGAAGATTTTGGCTGTTTTCTTTACTGTCTTGCTATAAACCGCCCTTCGCTTCTCCAAATGAAGTGTTGTTGCTGTCACCGGACCAATCGAAAATACTGAATGGGTCCAAATTCTTGGTCTCTTTCTCTTCCTCTCCAGTACCGAATCCTTGTGGAAACAAGAGGTCAAGATGGTCTGGATCTATCTCTCCCAGATCAGAGAAGAAATCTTCAGACTGGTTGGAGTCCAGTAGTGTAGGCCTGTAACTAAACCCTTCACCGAATTGATCATTCTCATCTATCTCTAATTGCTTTTCAGTGTCGTCCATCTCCTCTTTTACTGATGCATTTGTAGTTGAGCCACTTGCAACTATGGTAGGAGACAAAGTATCGTTGCTGCTCTCCTTTTGTTCTTCCTTTGTGTTTGCTGTCTTCTGTGTCTGAGAGCTCGGTGAAGTAGACTTTGAACTAGCAGCATTGTTTTTTGGTGGCTGTGATCTCGTTGATCCTGCAAGCGCATTCCTTTGGGTTGGCCATGGATGGTTGTGCTCGGATGTGTAGGTTATGACTAACATGTTAGGATCCGTTCGGCTACGCTCTACTTGTTTCCTTGCTGAGCAGCCCTTTGAGCTGCTGCATCTGTAATAGCCCCTGGAAAGTGTATACAGATGATCATATTAGGATTCTTACTCCAAAATCAGAGACCAATTCAAGCAATGTTCGTAATTCTATCGTTGTAGAGTCGTTAGATAATTGTGTGAAAATAGAAATGAAAAAGTGGACTTTCGCACGCAATGCAAAGCGATGTTTGTCATAGAGTGTAAAACGTAAGCTGATGAGAAGATCGTTTCTTGTTTCAGTTACTAAGGAAGGAAAACTATACTTTATTCTCCTAAAATTGAAGCAATTACACAACCAGTTATCACCCGTGCTGATATGCGCAATGATGACAGATGATAATAAAGAAACTTGAACAATATATTTTTTAGTCCGGTTTCTAACTAAGGTTATGTTAAGTTGCTTTCTGCAAGCAATTTTATCTCGAAAGCTTCCTTTAAAACAAGAGCAAAAAAAAAAAAAAAAGTAATCTTCCTTTCTCGGGTAATGGTAAATGTTACAGGAAAAGATGAAGTCATTCTTGGTTGTTCCATGTCTTAGCAACTTTATGGTTTACGTCTATGTGATGTGTTTACTCACCTTGGATAAGGAGAACCTTTGATGGGTTTCTGACCATATTTTCTCCACGCCCACAGGTCAGATGGAACTACTTCCCCACTTGGCCTACTACTTGCAGCTGCTGGTGCTGGAATGCATACCACCTTCTTTGCCTGACTCTTCCTGAGTATATATAAAAGTTAACACAATACACTTGCTTCTTAATCACCTTGTTAAGAATCCTACATTGATTCAATAAGAAGAACAAACAGACTGAATCTAAAGAAAAAGAAGACGATGATTGACATTTTTAATCAAACTTTGTATACTTCTTGTTGTTTTCCTATAGCTAGAATAATTGATTGCCATTTTTAGGCATAAATTTTAGCAAATATTCGATTCAGAAAAGCTTAAAGGTATATATGACAAATACCAATCGAAACACTGTTAGCCTTTCAGAATTCAGGTGGGTTAGGAAAGAAAAAAGTAGTCTGATATAATAACTACATGAAAGCCAAGTCTGTGAATGTTGTTACGACACCAATTGGCCTACCTCATAAAAAGACTTACGTCTTGCTGCGTAATATACGGATGCTTATAGTAATAGCTTTAGAGCTTAATAACTATACCACAAAGTCAATACCAAACTGGAAACCCTAGTTCCTCAGATCTTCATCGCCATGCTTTGTGTAGTCAATTTGAATTTTTATAAAATAAAAAAGAAAATCATTCATCCCACTTGCTCCTGATCATCAGCTTCGTCAATTAATGAAGTATTATTAGAAAATGCAACAATAAATAAAAAAAGAAGTTGCATTAAAATCAAAGCCAAAGCATATTAAATTCATGGGAAGCAAGTGAGATGAAACTGAAACTAAATTAATAATATATGTATCCTTTACCTTCTCTTGATTCCCAGATTCCGTGGAGATGAGATCTGTACTTGGCCAGTGTTCTCAATCAAGCAACTTTTTGAGCTGTTAGCATTAATCATGTCTGTTGAAACCACAGCAGAGGGCGTAAAATCTCTGGGCGAAGAAGCTGCTACAGTCATCGCCGAGGAATTACAGGGAGAAACAGGCAACTTAGTGGGATTATTGGGAGAGATCTGAATCCTCGATAATATGTTGCAGGGACTTCCGTTCATCTCCTCATTAAAGACCTTCTGAGGAAGAATATTACTACTGTTTGCACCATAAAAGCTAACTGCGTTGTCATCCACACTACTACTGAGCATATCTGTTGCATTTGAGCCGCTAAAATAGCTTGAACCGGCCACGTTAAGCTCATGAAGAAGTGGATCTCTCATGTTGCAAAAAGGGTCGCCGAAAATATCCTCTCTGCTGCCGTCGTCAATACTGCTTGTGAGATGATTATTCACGGGATCGGACGGGAAGTCCCAGCTCGAAACAGGAGCATCGGATTTTGCCAGAACTCCTCCGCTAGCTCGAACTATGTCAGTCAAGTCACCTTGATAATTCTCCATTTCTAGGCCGAAGAACTTGCGCATGCTACAGGCCAAAAACCATAGGTGGAGCTAGCTAGTGAGGTAGAGAAGAGGAACAAGACAGAACCACTTTGGACACAAACTGTCAGTTTGGTATTTGTATGTTTTTCTGCAACGTTAAAAGGGCATGCAAAACATTTCTGCTCGGCCTTTTGGCTTGTGTTTGTGTTGATTTAAGGCAACACAGCAGGGTTTGTTTTGCCTGAAGATTGAATGTTCACTTCTTACAAAGAAAGAAAGAAAAGAATGGTGGTGAAGAGAGAGAGAGAGAGAGAATGGGGAAGAGTCGCTGACTTTTCATTCAAAACAGCTCTTCTCCATCTATACGCAACACACCAACAAAAGAGAAAGAGATATAGAGAAATTTAAAGAAGTGAGAATAAAGTAATAGTGGAGAGGCTGGTGAATTATCACGTAACAACAAAACAAGTGTTATGCAACTGTTTAATCTTATTTAATAAGCCTATGCTTCGGTGTCTATGTTTAGTAATGACTTTAGCCTAAAAGCTATTTTCCCTAGAGAAACAAGTGATGGGAAAGTAAAGAGGTGGCAAGTACCCGTATTTCTCGGGAAAACGTTTCGATGGCCTTTGTTTTAAATCTCCCTTTCCTTCCATTTTTTATTTCGTATTTTAAAAAAAATTGCAGAATTGATACGTAATAATAATAATAATAATAATTAATGATAACCATATTTTATATATGGCAGGTAGCAACTCCTACACCAGAATAAGAAATAGGAATCCCAGTGAAATTCTCTTTCAAAAAATAAAATCTTCCCACCTAATTAGAATGTGTTGGCTGTTGATATGAAACTATATATATTTTTTAAAAAAAAGGCAAAAACAGGGAATGAAGCATGACCAGTTCGCTATGTTCCTGTTTTGGAACATAATTAATGACTTTTAAAAGAGAAAAATAAAGTTTATATATATTGTAAAGACACTTCAGAATTCTAAAGATCTTGTCTATTAAATCTGTAATCTTGATATTTGTAATTTAATTGTGAAACAAAACAAGTTTCGTGCTAGCTGCATCATTATATTTGTAATTTATATAGTTGTTTTAATATGCAAATTTCTTTATACCATCAACAACTGAGACTCTACTACACTTTCATTCACTAAAATCCAAATATATGATACGAACATATCCATGAGTTTTTCCGAAATTGTATAGAAAATCAAATAACTCAGCCATGGAGGTTTAGTAAGTTATAATACTAACAATGGATCAGTCAATAATAACAATTTGAAATTGGGCTGACATACTGACAATAATACATAAATCTCATTCGACTATTCTCCAATGTATAATTTTGTTTTCTATCAGAGAGCTGTTTTTGCAATACAAGCAGTAGGAGTTCTTTCGTTATATGTATATCACAAGTTGCAATATCAGTTCTTGGGAGAAGGCAAGTTTGTGAAAAGCTATAGATTCTAATGCTAAGATCCTACAAGTATTGAAGACTTACAAGTTGAAAAGGGCTACATTCTCTTGAATAAAATTGAAAGTTATCCAAAAAAACAAAAAAAAAGGAGAAGAAGAAGAAGAAGAAGAAGATATCCATCAATACACTGATAATAAAAAAGCGGAGCACCAAATACCTTAGAATATCGGCATCAGGAATGTATGAAAAGACTTCTGCCCAGAACATGGATGCCATGACTCGTTTCCTGTAAGGTGTTGTTAGATTATACAATGGTCAAATCACAAGAGGAACGAGTCCCCTTATTTATATATTAACTCAAAAGGTTCTTATAAGAAATCTTTAATTAGGAACAAATTTAGATTCCAGAAAAGAAAGTTCCAAAAACTAATGTTAAAAGGGAAGCATAATAAAAAGGAATGATTTGGAATGACCAAAAAATCTGTGAGAGATTTCAGGATTCACAGCATAGAATTATTTTTTCTCCTTTTAACCTGAGTTAGCTCTTTCTAGTTTCCTAGCACTAGTCCCTAATTACTATTCTCACTAAACAATTGGTTAACTTTCAAGTTACATATCAAAAACGAATCCTTAATTATACTTCAGGTTCTATTTAATCAGTATCAAGTCTTTTTAGTTTCTGTGTAATACATGTAGGAATTTTATTGTTTGCGGACTAGCTAGTTGAGACCTAGTACGTAGTGAGGCATTAGTCCAATATTGTGTATGAATTTTTTTTTTTGGTATCTTTTAACTCAATTTTCTATATAAATAGAAACTTTACATATCTCTTTTAAATGCAATAAAATGATTTTTAATAAGATTTATAACGCAACTATAAGTGAATTCAATAATAACAACAACAATCCATTAAAAATTTCGCTAAAATGCGAGGTCTGAGAATGTCTAGTAGTACAAAGTTTTACTCTTAACTAGTGAAGAGATTGTTTCAAATATAAGTGGACTCTCTTTTTTGTCAATCTTATGTTTTGTCTATAAGGTTTGTTTTTGATTTTCTTCTTATTAAATTTATTTTCCACAAAGATGGAAATGGAAAAGTTTGTAATAAGAAGTGTATTTCTCCAAACTGTTTCCATGTAGTTGATTTAATGAAAGTTATAGTAAGTGTGCAAAATAGTTTACGGGGAGTCAAAATAATACCGAAACAGAGTATTAACACATGTACTTAAGTAGTGACTTCTGATTAGTATGGCACTTCATATGATATTTAGGTAGCGTTTAAATGTAATAGGGGTGGCACATAAAGTGAAATTATACTGATCTCTACAAAAGTAGATTGGGCAAAAAATTGTTACCTAGGCATGCATATTCTGGTTTAAACTTTTCTTTGTCTTTTCTTTCTCAAATCATTTGTATCTATCTTCTATGCTAAAATTTCATAGAATGCCTGGATGACTAAGCTTGTTAATTGATGTACTAACAATAGAAAACGAGCTAGCCCCAGAATATACAAAATAACCTTGTGAATTTTCAAAGAAATGAGATTGAAAAAAAAACTCCAAAACTTTGGCAAATTATCATTAAAATTGATAATCTCTAAAGGTGTTGAAAATCACTATCCAGTCATGCAATACACCCTGATAACGGATAAAGATTGGAGATCTGAAAATGATAATTGGAAGATTAATTGGCGCTCTTTACTGGAGATACAAAAATATATATGTTAGACTGGATTAGTATAAACGTGAAGAACACATATCATTTTATTATTGGATACAGCAGTGTGTATAACAATGTGTAAGACAATTTAATTATTTATAGGTGTCTCATTCTCAATGCTTATAATCACTCAATTGCATCATGATCTGATACGGACAATGATCAAGTATCAGTCGGTTTTTGTTTTATAACTTTTTATAGTCAGATAACTTTGTTAGAGATTTTAACTAGACTATTATTCGCTACAAATTATTTATAAAATTAAGGTTAAAAAAATCAAATTTGATATGAATTAAAGATAATAATTAAAAAGTTCAATAAAAGATATAGTTAATTGAGCTTCTGATAGGGAAGACTAATAAGGTTACTATAATTAGTTGTTAAGGTCTCCTAATGTCTATTTAAGTAAGTTTGTGAACATTTAGTTTTTTTGACCTGTTAATAGACCTATGCATTCAGAAAGATGCAAAAAGACATTAACAACATAAGGATATATGACTTTCATAAAGATTGATCGAAAGTTTTGGGAGATTGTTCATGCGTTGAGGAGCTTGTTCAAGTAATACAACAACTTGTTCATCATTCAATAGATAGTAAATTGGGTATTTTTAGATATTTTCTCCATTAATACAAGTTTATAGAAGTTCGTATTATAACCAACACGTGGTATCATAGTAGTTCTATGATTGAATGAATTCAAACAAAGATTTTTTAATATCTCTGTAAGTAAATCAAATAAATTAATATGTTTTGGCTTATATAAATTCCATATTTGTTGTTTTAATTAATTTTAAACAAATGTTGCATGGTCAAAAATGAACTTTTAGGTTATTTTCTATGAAATATCGTAGGAATCCAACGAAAAATCACCAAAAATATTGCAAAAAGTTGTATTTTTTGACAACTCTTAAGATGGAGTCAGGTCTTGTATGCATGTCCAATGCGTGGGAGTTGGCACATTTGCACATACCACTGCGTAACCAATGCATCATGAATGCAACGCACATCTATGCAAATCTGATGGGTGGTATGCATGCGGCTTATGAATCCAGAGACGTACGAGGCTTCGACGCATGCTTTACTCGCAGCATCCGTAACTAATGTCAGTACATTATAGGGAAAAAAATTCAAAAATTTTAAAATTAACATAATGATCCCTAAGTTATTTTAGGTCAACTTTCTCGATCTTGTGAATTTATAAAGTGAGTTTTTTATTTTCTGGATTTTATTACATTGGTAATAAATAAAGTTTAATTTTCAAAAAATCAAATAAGGTTATCTAAGCTAAATTGAGTGAATTTTCATGAATTTGACTTGAAATAAAAGAGATACATATGATTTTGGTATCTCATGTGGTGCATTGTTATTTAGTATCGTATGATTATCATGCTATTGGGTTTTTCTTTATGTTGAATTCTCAAGTAAAGTTTGTTGATATTGTTTTCAACACTAATATGTGATAATGAGAATGTGCATAAGGGTTTGACATTTATGAATTGTAAATTGTGACATAATTTATGCTCATTTAGAAGAATGTGAGGATAACATACAAGTGTGTCCGTTACGTTTGTAGATCCATTTGGGTACTAATCAGAATGTAGTTGCTGTAGTAGCCTTTCAAGTTAGTATTTAAATTGTTTTGCTTGTATATTTGGGGATATCTAATCTTGTGTTTGATTATTCTACCCATAGGTGTTGGCTTTATATGAGACTTTTAAATATGCAAAAAAGCATAAGATGGAGAAAAGTCATTACTTAAGTGATCTATTCGCTTATAGGTGATAAAATCATAAAAATAATGATTTGTACTCTAATGTTTTTATGTGGAGGTATTATCTGTATGTATTATGCATTCAACCCATAAGAGTTTCATGATATATGTGATGAGATGCTTAGTACAAATACTATTTTGTAACTTTGAGTATCGATTTTATCCTACATTTGTGTTTATCGTTATATTATCAATTTTGCGGTCACCTTTGTAAATAATATCAGTGTCATAATTAAAACCTTCACTAGTATCAATTTTTAAGAAATAGAAGCAAGATGTGGAATTTGCACTAAGGATGAGATGTATCAATATGGCCATGGTTAAGGATAGGCCATCAAGACCTACATATATCAACTCAAAGGCTAAGAGAGGAGCATTTGCAGCCTAGAAAAGATCAAATAGGATTTGTTATTTGATCAAAAAGGGATCCATATTAGACCATCTACTAAGTGGATTTTCATAAATGAACATAGCAACGGATTTCCTCAATAACGTCTCACAAAAATTTAAGGTATTTTTTAATGCTAAAATAGGTACCTAATTAAAGGAATTGTACTATATGGATATACAAAAGCTAGGGGAGTAAAGCAGTACATAATTAGGATAGTCCACCTTCATACTAAGCTAAAGATGTTAAATATTTATATTCTTGATGCTTGTATAGGTCACGAAGCTCTGAATACAACTCCATCAAAGTTTGGCATTATGGTAACCATGTGCAATTCTCAGCATGAAGCTTGGGACATAAATGCATTGATCACCCATTGTGTTGTTGAAGAAGAAAAGTTGAAGAATAACAACCTTAGTAGCAACTATTGGGAAGGAAAAATTATAGCCCCATAAATTTAAAGTTAGGAAACCTAAATTTCCTCCACATGTAGATATTGGTCAATCTAATGTTACTAGGGGTCTTGCAGATGTTATAATGAGTATGAGTCTATAAGGTGTTTCTTTTGTAAGAAGAAGGGATAAAAAAAGTTGAAATCCTAGAAATATAAAACCTAGAAAGAAAAAGAAAGAGCTATATGATAACTCCATGGCTTGTATGATATATGATTCTAATCTTGCTATAGCAACATTAAGTTCTTGGAGGTTAAATAGTGAAACCTCTAATCATGTTGCTTATACGGTCTAGACACTTATACAAAGAGAAAGTCCAATAGGGTGGAGGAAAAGCTGGTGGTGGGTAGTAACAAAAAAGTTGATGTAATAACTTTAGTGGATTTTTGTTTAAACCTTGATACAAAGTTCAAGATTGTATTAAATGACAGTTTCATATACTATCTTTTAGACAAAATTTGTTCTTTTTATCTACTTTGGATACAGAGGGTTATAATTTTGTAATTGAAAATTTTGTTATAAAGTTGTTTTTCAATGCAAAACATATTGGTATTGCCTTCTTATCATATGACTTATATAAATGTGTCTTGCCCTTAGTGAGATGTTTGCTTCTTCATATATTATTGAACAGGTCACTAGAAAGAAAATCCTAATAAAAGAGAAGCCATAGGTATTGTGGCATAAAATGTTAGGTCATATTTTCAAAGATAAAGTTTGGAGATTGGTCAAGGATAACATTATCCAAACTCTAGATTATGATCATTTAAAAACTTGTGTTAACTATTGCAGTGGTAAGTTGACCAAAATAAAGAAAAAAATGTCAACTTGTACTTCTGGATTATTAGAACTCACACGTATAGATATATGTTGACCTTATAAAGTTACATTATATAATTCAAGATGTTTTCTAGAATTTATTGATGACTATTCTTATTATAAATATGTGTTCTTACCTAAAGAAAAGTTTGAATTTCTTGAGAAATTCAAGATCTTTAAGGGTGAAATTAAGAACCAATTCTGAAGGCCAATTAAGATTATTAGATTTGACTTTGGAGGAGAATATTATGACAGACATGAGGTTAATACAAGAAAAAGGTCTATTTTCCAAATATATAGAATCATATGGAATAGTGACTCAGTTCATTATGTCAGGTAGTTCTGAACAAAATAGTGTGATCGAAGGGTAGAATTTACCTTATTACCTTTGGGGTGAAGATGTAAAGACTGAATTATATATATACTTAATAGAGTCTCAAACAAATCGATTTTAGAAACACCTTTAAAATCTAGAAGGTTTTTAAGCATACCCTCACTCATCTTCGTATATATAGTTGTCTTGCTATGGTACACTTGTATAATCCTTATAAAGTTAAGTTGCATTCTGGTTTCTCTTGCTATTATTTTGTTGGATATCTTGAACACTTTAAGAGATACATATTTTACTATAGAGATGGAGGATTTAGAATAGTAAAATCATAAATAACTAAGTTTTTGAAGCATAATGTCTATGATAAGAGTTGTCCATCTCATCTTGATGAGGGTCCTTCAGATGATAGAACAGTGGATACTACATTTATTTCATATTCATCACCCATACGGTCAAAACTAGTGGATCAAGATTTCAATACCATATTAGGATAGGGATAGGAACTCATTCTTGTACGAAATAAGGTTCCTGAGATACAAGAACAAACTGAACCAATTCAATTAAGAAAATTCACTAGAGTGAGAAGAATTACTATCTCATTTGGTTACTAGTCTATTTAGGTAAACAAAACTATGATATTGGACATATAATAGATCCAATTACTTTTATAGAAGATGTTTCTATACCTTATGTGGATTTATGGTGGGATACAATAAGAGATGTGATGCAATCCATGAAGTATGATAAGGTATGAGTGATTATGGAAATAATGGCTCATTATGATATGAACCTATATTAGATGAATTTCCAAATCACTTTCCTAAATGGATACCTTTGTGAAAAGGTTTATATGGGATAACCAAAAGGATTTCAGGATCAAGATAAAGCTGACATGATCTATAAATTGAGAAAATTGATATAGGATTTGAAACAAGCCTTCAGACAATGATACTTAAAGTTTGATGAGGTTGTTATCTCATTTGACTTTATGGAAAATAAAGTTAAAATATGCTTGTATTATAAGGTTTGGAGAGCAAGGTCATCTTTTTACTTTTATATGTTGATGATATCTTGCTCGCATCAAATAAATTAACCATACAATATAAGGTTAAGTAGCTTTTGACCAAGCATTTTGATATGAAGGACCTTAGTGAGGCAATTTTTGTCCTAGTTATTCAGATTCACTAGAATAGGTCTCAATATAATGCATTAAGCAAATATTGCAAAGGTCTAATATGGCTATTTATAAACCTGTTGTAGGACATATCTCTTATAGTGAGAGATCATCTTTAACACAATATCCAAAGAAAGAGATAGAGAGAGGAAAAATGTACCTTATTCTAGTATAGTTGGTAGTCTGATATATGCCTAAATTTGCATTAGACCAGTTATTGTACTTGTTGTTGGACTGCTTGGTAGCTATATGGCTAACTTAGGAATATACCACTGTAATGCAATTAAACGAGTTTTAAGATATCTGAAGTAAACAAAGGATCATTTATTGATATTTAGGAAAGTCAATACTATAGATTTTATAAGTTATACTGGTTCAAATTTTGCTATGCACTCAAATGATAGGAAGTCCACATTAGGGGATGTTTTTAGGTTAACAAATGGTGCAATATCATGGAAGAGTGTTAAGTAGACACTATAGTAACTTCTTGAACCATGCATGTAGAGTTTGTAGAATTCTATTGGGTAGCTTCACATACGACTTAGCTCAGGAACTTGATTTTTGAGTTGTCTATGATTGATTCAGTTGTTAGACTTCATTTGGTTATATTGTAATATTCTTTCTATTATATTGTTCAATAATAACAATAAGAATAACACAGAGTCTAAGCATTTGGAGGTTAAATGTCTGACCATAAAGGAATTAATACATAAAGGTAACGTTAAGGTGGAGCATTTGAAGAGTGAGTACATGCTTGCTAAACCTTTAACTGAAGAACTTCATGCATTTATTTGTTAGGGACATGTATATAATATGCGTTTACTGAAGTCCTTAAACACTTTTAATTGGGGATCACTATATTTGCTCTTTATACATTTGTACAAATTTATGTATTATAAAAGTATATTTTTATACATATTGATGATCATTAATTTGTTCTTGGTCATATAGTTTGTTGTACATTGTCATAATACAGGTGAAATTCTTAAGTTCTGGTTGGATCTTAAACATTTGACAAGTAATTAGGCACATATATATTGATTAAACTTGAGCTTATATCTCCAAGACACATACATATATACATAAATCTATCAATTTGATAAGATATAGGGGGATATAAGTATTTAATTTTATTATTCTCTAATGCATTTTACCATTCAATGAGAGAAAACGAATTTATCTGATGTAGTTTAGCATGAAGTTTGGAGAAATTGAGACCAACAAATAGAAAGATGATACATTTCAGATCATACATATATTATTGTAGTTTTTCACACTTCATTTTCTCATTCATGTTAATAAGGTATTAGATATACGTGATTGTATTGGATTTATGTCGCATATGATACATGCATTTGATTTTTTTAGGTATCAAAAGACTTACAAGACTAAATGATAGACTTTCATTATCTCTAGATCAAATGTTTTAAATTGATCGACCTTTACATTGATTTTGTTTAACCACTTTTATTGTTTTTATTATTGTTACAACTGTTGTAATTAATATTTGTCCAAAGGGAGAATGTTAGTATTTTTTAATTGGACAATTATTAACTACAAGTCATTTATAAAATTAAGGTTCAGAAAAATAAATTTAATCCAGAATAAAGATAATAAAGAAGGTCAATAAGGGATCTGGTTAAATGAATTAAAATTTAGTAAAGAAATGGACTATAATCAATGTGAGATGATTATTTATCGGGCTTGTGATAAGAAAATCCAATACGGTTACTATAAATAGTTGCTAAAGTCTCCTATTGTTTGTTTAAGTAAGTTCGTGAATATTCATTTTCACTGGCTTGCTAAGAGGCCCTCGCATTAAGAAATGCACTAAAAACGTTAACTGCATAAAGATGTACAACATTCATAAAAGTTGATCGAAAGTTTCAGGAGCTTGTCCATGTTCAATGCATAGCAAATCATGTATTTTTTTTGCATTTTCTCCATTAATATGAGTTCATGGTTGATATGCATCCATAATTAAAATTTTAAGCTATGATTAACAAGCTCTTCTAGTGCAAGTGCTTGCATCATCAAGGGCTGCAATATTGTCTAAGAACAAACATGTTTCTTTTTGTTGTCTTTATTTGTTTTTGAGCCAAGCAATTCCATTCCTTTTTGAAAGCTTGACCTATAATGCAATAAGATTAGAAATGCAAAAGGAAATAGGACAATGATATCTTCTCTTAATGGTCAATCAACCTAAGACAATGTGTAGCATAAAGCATTAAACAATTTTAAGAGAAGAAAGAGTCTAAGCTCTTCATAAGAATACACAATAAAAGCAAAATACTTCAACATAAACCCTAAGCTAGAGATTGGTATCAAGCCTTAACTCATATGTCGGAACCAGGTCAATTAAGCGACATCAATGTTTAACTTAATGGCCAAAGGAAAAGTACCATTAAATTTACTATGTTTTAAACTTTAAATCATGATAAGTATATAAATTGATATACTTACAGATATTTGTAATTTGTGATGTATCAGGAAGTCACTGTGATCATCAAAGTTAATTAAAATAATTAAATCTAATTTTAAATTATTGAATTAAAATAGTTGTTGTAATCACTACATTATCACCTTAATTATTATAAAGCATATTAATTAACTGTTTAATTGTAAATATTTAATCTAAATATACCAATGGCAAAGTCTAGAAGTGATAATATGATATGATGAGTGGTTCGAATTTGCTCTTTTAGGGATTTGGTGTTTAATTTATAAAAACGTTAATTAAGGAATAGTTTGGTTTCACTTTTAGTTTATCATTATAATTTTTATTTTGGTTTCCTAATCTTAGTTTATATTTTTTTAAAATAAAATTTATTTAATTGTTTCAATTTAATTAAACTTTTATCACTACTAATAATTATATGTCAAATAAAAATTATTAAATAATTAATTTTATGAGTTAATTAAATAATTAATTTTATTTTTTATTATAAAATACTTGTTAATAAATATGAATACTAAATTCATTGCACTTTTCAATAAATAAGTAAAATAAGTTTAAAAATCTTGTAAATTTTGTTTCTAAGTTAATATTTGTTTATTAATATACAATTTAATTGAAAAATCAAAGATACTATTTTAGAATAAAGATATTTAAAATTTTATTTCATATTATATATTTAAAAATTTATGAATTTTGATGATATTTAAGATTTAAAATATATTTTAAAACAATGATCAAGTTTCAACTACTTTAATTTTTCAAATCAATTTTTATTTAAAATTTTTATTTATTTATAAAAAAATTGATTGACTAATTATTTTATAGTTTTCATCTATAAGTAATACAGAATACTTAAATAATATATATTTAGTTAATAATAAAATCAAATGATAAAAATAAACAATAAAAACTAAAATCAAAATTTCTAATTCATAAATTTTGACAGTATGAAGAAAGTAAAACTAAAAATAGGAGCCAGCAACTCATCCAAACAATTTGTTTTACTTAATTTAAAAATTAAGATAAAACTAAGAATATAAGTAAAATCAAATGGACTTTGAATATTTTATAATCACCAACACACAAGTTAGGGTCAAAATTTTGGAAAACCCTACCTTCAATGGGTCGTGGGAATTCAAAGAAGCTAATGCCTGGAGAAAAGAAATAAGAACGTATATATTAATTCACCAAAATTATCCTACCCTGACAGTCAATTTTCTTATTCATATTTCATGGTAAAGGAATTATAAATACTTCAAGCCCTCATTTTAGTAGAACCTGAATCATAACAAAATATTATCGATCCTGGTATTTAAATATAAAAGAGGTTTTAAGTAGGAAGGGATGCTTTTGTATAATTCTACAAATATATAAGCAGAGAGCAGTAATCTAGTCCCGCTAAATCCATTCAAGTCAAAGTGGGGTTGACCTCGCGTTAGCTTGCCAGAGGCAGAGCATGCCCCATGTTGCTGGCTTCTCTCTCTTTTTCATCTCAGAATCCACTTTATCTCCCACTAAATTGGTGTAACCATTGCGGCCACTTTCCGTGATTCATACAAAGAGTTCTTTTTATATTTGTAAACTTTGTTCATTAGTGGGATTGCCTAATGATAGTTGTGCTTAATTATAAGCTTTAAAAGGTGATTATTACCCACCCTTTAATCATGTAATAGGGACATACAAACTAGGATATATCTATGTCGGTATGATAAAAGACAAAGTTTAGTTTTTAAGGATCTAACTAACCACTCTAATCTAAGTGGGGTTTCTTAAACTAATCTCTCCTTTTCTTAATGTTGAAAGAAAAGTTTTGATGGCTTTTGTTTTGTTGTTTTGCTCTAAAAATAAGAGATTAGATTTTGATCGGTCAAATAGCATGGCTATTGTATTGTCTCTTAATTAGGATAAGATTTTTTGTCCAATATTATCCTGTCTTATAAAATCTTAATCATTTATTTTACGGCATCCACGTGAGATTTATATGAGACCCACATAAATAAATGATTGAGATTTATTGGGCACAATAAAACACCATAATATTAAACAGGAGATCTGAACTTCTTAATTAATGCTCCACTTTTAGGGAGGTACTGGGGTGGGGACAAACTCAAGATGGTCCAAGTGTGAGATAGGAGTCATAATATGATTAGACGTATTGATGGTATTGAACTATTTGCCTGCTATGAATTTCATTTGCTCCAATGTTAGGCTCTTAGTTCCCTATATATACGTCTATCTACCTGCCTAGTGAATAGCTATAGAAAAAAATTATTACTGATGGGACGTTTTTGCAGGGGTGTGCTGTGACTGTGAGAGAAGGTGTGGTTTAGTTGGATTTCTTTTCACACACATACATCTATATAGACTTATCATTTATATAAACTATTTGAAAGATTGAAGCTTTCAATGGGCCAATGATCATGGAGGGAATCACTGACCTCTTTTGTCTGATAAGACATTTTAAGAATCTTCTATGGCGATAACGCACCGTCCCCAGTGGCAGATCTTTACCAAACTTTTCTCTCTCGAATCTATGGAAAGGACAGTCTTTCTCAATTAAATGCATACGTGTTTTCAGTAATTTCTTAATTTTACCTTCCTTCCATTCCTTTGACATCGTAGTTACAGCCAAAGTCACCGGTAACTTTTGTGATTGCCTTTTGGTCGGGTCGGTTGTATTAGATCAGAATTTATTTTTAATGATGTATGGATCAATCGGTCTAATCATTATTGTCTTTTGATCGGGTCGGCTGTATTAGGTCAGAATCCAGTCTCAACGATGTATGGGCTGATCGGGTCGGCTGTATTAGGTCAGAATCCAGTCTCAACGATGTATGGGCTGATCGGTTCAATCATCAAAGATCAGTCTCATACCTAACGGCTATGCCAAGCCTAGGTCCAGCTCACGTCCTCCTTGGTCCATCCATAGAAGGAAGTCTCCCATGCAAACACGTAAAAGCTTAAACCTAGTTATTGCTTCGTATATAAGGTACAATTTTGCCATAACAGAGGTACGTAATCACAATTCTCTTCTTCTCTGCATACGACGATCTCGTTTTTACCAGAAAAGACTAACTTGAGCGTCGGAATGGCTAATCGAGACACAACCCCCGACATGCCTTCTTTATTTTGCAGGGATATTCACGTCGGAGTTACTATAGTAAACAGTCGACTCCATGGATCAAAACGGCAACGTTCAGTTCCGTCAGAATCCGGCAGAACTACATATCAAATTCAGCTTTTGTGATCGAATACTGCTAGGGTTGTTGACATGTTGCAATTTGCTGCAAGCAACAAGTGGTTGTGTCCAATATTGTAGAGGTTGCTTTAATGGTGGCCCACGAGTCAAACCACCGTGATGGGTGGCTTAAATACTGTGGATTGTGGATTGCAGGTTGCTTGGGATCATGATCCTCGTGTCTAATGGAATTACAGTTGTTATCTCTTTATGCGGATTCATTTTCAAAGTTAGGCTGGCTAGATATGGACCGATTTGTCTAATTCTTGTTTCCATTTTTTCTACATCTTCCAAACTCTACTTGCTACCTATGACATTTTATTCAATTTGAGTATATATATATATATATATAATGTTAAAGGACTTATAAGTGGTAAAAGTCAACTATCTAAACAATTAGTTCTAGTTATTTTGACAATAGTTGAATCAAGTTCAACTCTTGTAAGTGAAATCTACATTTTGCCCATATTAAAAAATTCAATATGGTATTAGAGAATGTTTGGTTCGGATTATTAATTTTTTGGTTGTTCGTCTGGATGTCCAATCTCAGTAGCCCGATCCGGTTACCAATACGTATATTTCAAGTGACAACTGAAAGTCCAGTCTCAGTTGTATCCCAGTTGTACTTGAGGAGGAGTTTTAGAGTGTCCCATATTGATTAAACATGAACGTATTAAAGGGTTTATAAGTAGTGAGGATCAACTATCCAAACAACTAGTTCTAGTTGTTTGGACAATAGTTGACTCAAATTCAATTCTTGCAAATGGACTTTATACTCTGCAAATATTAAAAAATTCAATATATATATCTATATATATATATATATATAACTTGAATTACACAAAATTTAAAGGTTAATAACTAATTTTAAAAATAAAAAATTAAAATAGATACTTTTAAATTTGTTATTTTAATAATTATCATTATTTTAAAAATCGGATTGGAAGTCAAACTGCTAAGATAAGAGATTTATGATTTAAAAGGTTTAATTGGTAATAAATCGCTATAAAATTAGTTAAAGATGGAATAAAATTAAAAAATTAAAAAATAGTTTAAGCAGACAATTCTTACCTATCAAAAATTAAAAAAAAAAAGAGAATGTTAAATGAAAATTAATCCGTTTATTTTAGTTTACAAAAATTGACCAATTAATTAATAGACTGATTGATTTTTAATAATAAAGATTACTAAACTAAATCGAACTGAAAAAGTTAGACGGTTCAAGATTTTCACTATTAAATCGGGCGAGCCAATTCGGTTTTTAAATCATTGATAACTATTGAATAATACAAATGAATGCAGAAATTTTGGAGCTATTCTTCTTTCCTGGAAACCATCTTTCATGGTTGGAGAACAGCTGAGATCTGACTAATGACCAGGTGGCTTTAGCTTTTTGCTTTCTAGCGTGTTAGTGTGTGTTACAGCTTTCTCTCGTTTGTTTTCGTGAAAAAGAACAGCTTCCGGAATTGAGAAATTTCTTGTCCAGAGGCAACCCAATGAAAATGAACCTTAACTAGCTGGATAATAAGTTAAAGAGAGATTTTGAGCATAGGATAAAAGTTACTTGTTTGAAATTATAAAATTACAGGTTTAAATCATAAAAAATAATTTATTTATAAAAATTACAAAAAAAGTTACGTATATTAATGATCTTCTTATAAACTCTCGCAAAGCGGAAAATTTTGTAGATTAAAATATGTTAATTTTTAATAATGATTAATATTTTCAAACCTGAAATGAAAATTAAACCGTAAATATAAGAGATTTAAAATTTAAAAAGTTGATTTAAAAATATTGTCCATATTTATTTAAAAATTTAAAGTTTTATTAAAAGTGTGATTATTAAATAATTATTTATTTTAGCAATAAAATTATTAAATAAAATAAAAATAAAAATAAAAACTAGTCCGTTTATTTTCAAAACATTAATTATAACACATATGAAAGTCAACACCTAGCATTTATTGTTATGAGAGGGTGAGGTAGGTTTGGCAGAGTTAGTTAATGCAAGACTTATTTGAACACCTTTTCCACATTAACAAAACCCTACAATTCGGACAAGAAGGCACATGGTATAAAAATGCAATTACGTACATAAATGTGTGGATGAGATCTCACGAAATAAGGTAAGAACAGATTATTTAAAATTGATGATCTGTTTCCTTATACTCTACCTAAAATCGTCAATTATTTGAAGAGGTCAATTTCAACTGACACATGATTTATCTATATAATCAAAAATCAACTAAGATATAGAATAGAGTTTTATTATAATTATTATTAATATTTAGTATTATTAATCTCAATTACAATTAAAAATATTTTACAATTTTCAATTTAATCAAACTTAATTATTAAAGTATTTAAATCTACTTGAAATTCATGTTACATCAATACGTAATATCACATTAAAATAAAACATATAGACATTTTTTCTTAGATTTCGATAAAAAGATAAAAAATAAATGTAATATGCATATTATACATAAATTAATCAGATATCACTTATATAAATTCAAATTAAATTAGCAATTCAAAATAATATATTAAATTATTAACTTTGATCAAATTCAATTAATTCGATTCAAGTTTAAGAACGGAGATGAATGTCGTATAAACAACAGTTGATTGATCCGTATATGCTATTCATGTTGCTTGTATTTTATTAATACTTTTTTAAAAAACTCTTGTTGAACTACAAAGCATCTCCATATCTTTTACCCCATCGAATTATATGATCATGAGCCGATTGATTCCCTCGAAATCAATATAAAAACAAACCTAACATGCATTGAATGACACTAACAATTGGGTTTGAGCTGTAAATAGGTTTAAAGCAACTTGAGTTCCACGAACTCTTTGAGTCACCTTTTGATAAAGCCTACATTAGATTAGATTCATTAACTATGATGTGTGTGTTTATGGTACCAAGTAAAAAACAAGTATTGAGTATTGAGAATTGAGCATTGAACAGCAGCCTACCATGTAGCCAGGAAGAAAAAGAAGAATCTAATCTAATGGAATAATTGATGTCGGATGTTGGAAAAAAGAGGCTGATTCTTCTCTGCACATTAACACCAAAAGTGGGAGTAGTTGCTTCTTAAATTCAGCAGCTTTTGTAGCAGAAAGTTGCAGTTGGCGTCGGGGACCCTTTTGCTTTACTGTGTTACTTTTGTACTTAGAAGAGAGAGCTTTGGCTGTAATTTAAGAACCTTTTTTTTTTAATAAAAAAGATATATATTATTAAACTAATATTTTAAAAAAGTAACCAAAAAATAAGGTTTTAAATATTTATACCGCTATAAAATGACTTAAAGATCAAATATAATTAAAAGAGATTGTTCTTACTCATCGTATAATTTAAAGTTTAATTAAAAAAGAGATTATTAAATAAAAATAATTGGTTTATAAGCATTTATTAATTAATAAAAATTTATTTATAACAAATTAAAATTTTAATGATATAAATCTAATAGAAGTTTAAAGACTATTTTAAATTGTTTTTTTAATTCTAATTTTTTTTTTTCTTAAAATAAATTATAAAAATCGAAAAGAAGCCCGATATTATTTGACGGGTAATATGGATTTGATTATGAAAATTATTAGTTTCATCAATGATTCCAAAAGGAATGAATGCGTGAAAATATCTCGTACTCAATGTTTTAAAAATCAGATCAGCAGTTAAACGGATAAGATAAAAGGTTTAAGGTGTAAACTTTAAAAGGTTTAATTGGTATTAGATTATCATAAAATTGGTTAAAGATTAAATAAAATTAATAAATTTGATATATGACCAAAAAGGATTGTATTTACTTGTTGAACAATTTGAACTTTAATTAAAAATATTTTATTTTTATTTATAAATACTTATTAATTTATACCAATTAATTAATAAATCGACAAGCATCAAGAACTATTAAAATAAATCGAATTGATAAATTACAAATTTAACAAAAATTTTTGAGGATTTTTACTAATAAACCGTTTAAACCAGTTTTATTTTTTAATTATTGTTACAGCTAAAAAGTAAATAAATGAGCACATCGTTTAAAAAAAGTGTATGTTTTAATCTCGGATACCGAAAAAGGAATGTTATATTTCTCGAGAAAGGGACAGAAAACAAAAGGCATAGTATTCTATAGTCCTCCATGCTCAGGGAATATATTTAGTATCCAAATAATTTATAAATTAATATAAACAAACGCATAATCTCTGTAAAGAACTTCTCATGATCTGTGAAGTACAATTAAAATATAAAATACTGTATCTTCAAAGATATTGTATTATTAAATAAGAAAAATGTCATTGTGAACTTTAGTAGTCTAACAACCGCAATGAAATATTTTCTTAATATTTTATTTTTTAATACTTTCTTACGCCTTTATTAAAAAATAACAATGAATATATATAACATACAAATAAATCAAATATTGTTAACATGGCAATTTAAATGCAATTTTGGAACCTGATTCGAACCAATTAAATGTAAACAATAACAGCAATAATAACAATTAAGTAAAAATTTGTAATGATACGTGAAGTTTGAAAAGGTCTAGTAGTAAGCAATCTTACTTTTATGTTACTGTTTAATTATCCCATATATGTAGAAAAAGAGACTGATGTAGAGTTTATAAATTTATGAGACTCTCTCACCCTTTAAGCTAACTTTGGGGTTGGTTCTTTAATGTGTTTGCCCGAGGTACCAACAATTTAGTATAATTGTCATAGATTATTAATTTGAATTAAATTTAATTATTTGGGCCAAATTTAAGAAATATATTAAATTATCATATCAACAACAATTGATAGATTGATGTGCAACATTCATTTCACATATATTTCGTTATTATTTTTTAGTAAAAATATGAAAAATGAAAAGTAAGAATTTTTTTTGAGAAATTCAGAAAATTAAAATATCTGGCCTTGTATTTTTTTCTTAAAATTTTAAAATTGGTAAAATTTTATATTAAAATTTTAAAATAATTTTAGACCCATCCATGTAAGGGAATAATATCGGTCTAATGGCTACTATACATGGTCTCCTCTTCCAAGGAAAAAGAGAGGAGGAGTCACGAGAGTATAACTTGAGACAGCACTGAGCAGCAGCAGGAAACGGAGCACAGAACTTTCAACTTTGAATATGGATATTAAAAAGACTCTTCTTTTTCACTTTTCGTTCTTCAAGAAAGATTGCATCTCTTCAAAGGTAATATAAATGCTTTTTTTTTTTTATAATCTTAGACCAGGATATCTATCGGTGGAGTCAGTAACTAATCCCCTCATTAATTTGTAGACACCTTACAAGATGAGACAGCTAGTCCAAAGATTTAAGGTTGTTCTATACCTAAAATTAATGATCGAACCCCTACTTTTAGTTAAGGATGGATGAGTCCTTGCCATTCAACTAGATCCCTTAGGTTATATTTTATTATACACACAAAGCATCCAGACATAAAGACAACCAAGGACTGAGGTTTTGTAGCTTCCCCCCGAATTAAGCCGTGTTTGTGTATGAGAAAGCAGATGCAGGCCACCTTGTAGAAAATAATGGCTCTTGTGACAGCATCCGAGGAAATTTCTTGTCGGGGATTTAACTTAAACCTATCTGGACATGTCTAGATTTGTGTTTCACTCACCCTTAACTTTTTCAATAAAAGTTAAATTAGTGTTTGAGGTTTGAGCTTCCAATCTTGTCATAGGATAATAAATTATAAAGTTCCATATTTGTAATTTTTTATTTCAATTTTTAATTTATAAAGCTTTTAAAAATCGAACAATTCAATTTAAAAATTATATTTATTAATATAATCGAAATATAAAGAGAACCTTTTAAACATCACTTTTTAAAATTTTAATTTGGGTTGTTTTATTTTTTTAAACAATAGAGGATTAATTTAAATTTTTAAAAAATTAGAGTTTAAAATAAAATTTTTGATACTTTTTATTTCAACGTCCTTTTTCAAAATGAAGTTTTTGAATTTTCATGTTAAAAAATATTTTTTCTTTTTAAAATGGAAGAAATCACAACTATTACTCTTTGAATACACACCGGGTAAAACTTTGGATTGATACAATAACTTGTAAATTACGTCAATCGGGTACTCGATACTAGGCAAGCTCTGTATGACAGACTCCATTAAGAGAGTATAGGTAAAGGGAATCGAACATATGACTTTTTGACTCTATGTTCCTCCACTCTACCAACTCGACCATGCGTTAGAAAATATATATACATGCAACGCATAAAATTTTGTTACTAGTAAAATATTTCGAATATATTACTTAAATTTAACATATTGAATATTTTATAGTTTAAAAATTTTATTACAATCCAATAATAAGGAATTATGTACCCATTAATTAAAAAGTTAAAATAAAAATCATTCGAAATTCTCAATAAACCATCTTGATAGAATCTTTACACTACAATTTTTTGATTTTTTATTTTAAAATTTGAATTAAAAATCATTAAAAAATTGAGATTGAATTTGTCAAGCAACCATTTTGATTGGATCTTTAAGCTAAAAATTTCTAATTTTTATAAAAAAAATTAAAAAAATATTGAAATTGTCAAACGGCTACTTTGATTGGGTCTGTACACTACAAAATTTCCAACTTTTTGACCAACCAATATCTACAAAGTCTAGTTCTATTCGTTCCAGGGCAAGCTGTTTCCAGGAAATTGGTTAAAGTGACTGCGTTTGACAAGAAAGACAGATGCTTTCCATCCAATCATAGTTGGCTAGAGGACATGAAAGTGGTAGATAAGACTTGGATTTTCTTACATAGTCAACAAACCAAGCACTCATCTTTTACATGAGTACAAAACATTTTACTCATTTAAAACGTAGCCTTCAGTAAATCACTACATAGGCTTGGGACCCCAACTTCAACTAACCACGCAAGTTGTAACCTGAAAATGAAACATGAAGGGTTCACACTTGACAACAATTGGATCCAACTTATCTAAAAAATTTTGAATCGGTCAATTTTTTTAATTTTAGTTTTAATTTTGTTGGTTTAATCTAATTTAATTTTTTTGTTAAAACTAATTAATTTTCATGTATTAATTTCCTTTTTAATTAAACCTTAAAACATTTCAATCATTTTTAATTTCTTTAGTTTTATTCAATCTTTAATCGATTTCATAATGATCTAATACCAGTTGAACTTTTAAACATTAAATCTCTTGTTTTATTAGTTTAATTTTTAGTTCGATTTTTAATAATAAAAATTAAAAGAATTATTAAACTAAATCAAACTTTAAAATTAAAAATCAAATTAAAAAATTATTCGGTTAAAAATTTATACTGTTAACAACCGATATGACAGAATTGTTTTACTGTACATTTCTATATTAATTTGCAAAAAAAAAGCCTAACTAACCTAATAATTATTTTTTAAACCTTTTTCACTATTAGGGCTTCATAACAAGTTAATATTATTTTCATCCAAACACCTTTAATTTGAAATTTTGATAAAATTCAGTTATTGGATTTTAATATTTCAGTTAATATTGATTTTATTTATCATGTAAGTTTTTATTTTCTTTTAATATATTTAATCTGCTATATATATATATACAGTAAATGACGTATGTTTGGTGCTGGAAGGAGCATAATTGGTAAAGTGAAAGTAAAATGTGTACACCTCAGTGACCAGATTATTGAGTCAATCTTAAACCAAAGCCAAACTACCTATGGTCTTCGACCCCACATGTCTCTTATATGTTATGTTACAATCAAGTCTTTTTGGGAGACATCCTTATCTTGGGGCCATTTTCCAATGCACAATGAACTTTTCCTTGACTAAATATTAATATAAGACAAAAATAAAAAACTTATTTTTATAATATTAATAATTATATATTTTATAAGCTCTAAGTAACGGGTCCAGGCTTTCTAGTTTTAGTTTAATAGCAAAAAATGAGGATTAGGTCACTCATTTATCTTATTTCTTTGTGTAATATGAGTGTGGACTTAGTCTCAGGGAAGTAGGTTAAATTGACCGATATTGTCTTTTATATTATCATACAAAAAGTGACATGTTCGAGTTATAAAAACAGTCTTTTTATAAGATATGAAAAGAAGATTGCGTATAATTGATAACCTTCTTCCTCCGATCCTCTCAAAATATAAATAGTATATTTTAAATTCGAGCAAACTAATTAAAATACTCATTAATTTATAAATCAAGCAATTAAATTAATAATCCAAAAAATTCTGATCCTCTCTTTGTGCTGAGCAAAAGCGAAGAAAGAATTATGACAAAGTCTCAGTCAACACGGTCAAGATTGATGGGCTGTTATATTGATTACGACGTCGCAATTTGTAAAACGGCGTCGTTATAAAAGAGAGGAAACCCTTCTTCTGTTGATAGTGTATTTGCATGCCAAATTTACCGCAGCATGAGGTGTGAAAGCAGAGAGGGACATATTAGGTATAGAGAGGGACGTCAGGGACTGGAGATGAACCTCCACAGAAACGACACCGTCTCAGTCTCTGCACCCACGTGAAGCTTCCTCTGCTCACGACCCCAATAAGATCCTCCGTATCCAAAAGTGGGCACCCTCTTAGAAACCAAAAACCCCTGGCCCCCACTTCCACCTCTTACAACTCACACGTGTCCCCCAACCCCTCTCACGTGAACTGCCACGTGTTCCCAACTGAGGCACCCTCTCCACACTCCGTGCCTGTCCTATAAAACCACAACCTGCGTCTCGGGTCATAGACAACCCAAGAAGGAGCACGCATAGCCTAACTAGGATCAGATCACAAATTGGGTTTACTGTTCTCGACATGATTCTTATCTTTCCCGAAAGAAAAATCCAAAAACAATTTCTCGTTCTCTGCAACCCTTTTTTAATAATAGTAACAGATACACACACCATCAATGAAAAAAGGGGCTGCGATTGCGAATCTCAGCTTACGTTAGCCTCTCCGACACCTGCCACCGAGATTTTGTTCTCTGTTACTCTCTAACACAATCCCCATTTTCCTTTTTATCCTGTTCTGTTCTGTTCGGTGGATATATGTTCTTGTTCTTCTTCTATATTCTATGAAACACAGAGCAGACGCAGAAACAAACGTTAAAATGGTCACTAAGCTGCTTCTACTTATGTTCGCTATCTGTCGGTTGATTGTAACCGTCGGGTTGACCGTTGACCCCGCAGAGCTTCTCCGGATGGGAGTTGACGGTCAACTCAGTGTCGACCCAGCAGACATGGAGGCTGTTTCGACGGACTTCGGTTTGCTCGGTCGAACCGAGCCGATGGCAGTGTTGCGACCAGCTTCAGCCGAGGACGTGGTGAGACTGGTTCGAACGGCGTTTAACGGTTTCACGGTGTCGGCTAGGGGTCACGGGCATTCGATTAACGGACAGGCGCAGACGAGTGACGGAGTGGTGGTAGAGATGAGCCACCGGAGTGGATCGAAGAAGGCGGCGCAGCCGCAAGTTTCGGTGCAAGAGATGCACGTCGATGTCTGGGGAGGAGAGCTGTGGATAGACGTGTTAAGGAGCACCTTAGAGTATGGACTCGCACCCAAGTCATGGACCGACTACTTGTACCTCTCAGTGGGTGGTACCTTGTCCAATGCTGGGATTAGTGGTCAAGCTTTCAACCATGGACCTCAGATTAGCAATGTCCATGAGCTTGACGTTGTTACAGGTCTTCTTCTCCTTCTTCTTCTTCAGAATTTTGTCAGATGGTGTTTTCTAAACAAAGTTTTTCGCTGTGTCAACATATCAAATACCCTGTCCAGGTTTTGTTTTGTCTTGGTTGTGCTCAATTCTGTCCCACGTTTTGTTTAACATAGTTTCCGTACGTGAGCTCTCTTGTTTGTTTGAAGTTGTTCTCACATGAAATATTGTTTTTATTGATGACAAGACAGTTTTGTCTTCACCAGTTTTTCTTATCAGGAATTTCTGAACTAAATTATGTATATTCACCATATATGGTGTATAGATTTGGTATTTTTACTGCTATATTAACAAACAGTTAAAACTGTTTCTGGATTACAGGAAAGGGTGAGCTCTTGACATGCTCAGAAGAACAGAACTCAGATCTCTTCCATTCAGTTCTTGGTGGTTTAGGACAGTTTGGAATAATCACTAGGGCAAGAATTTCCCTTGAACCAGCACCCCAAAGGGTATCTTTCACTTTTACCCTTTGCATGTTGCTCTATCAAAGATAACTAGACTGCGAATTTCATATGAAAAAGAAAACACGGAACAAAGCCTTGAACTTCGTTAAAACTTGTCGGATTAAGATAAGTACAGTGAAAGAACTAAAAGTTAAAAGGTATGAACTATAAACTCAAAAGGGTTGGGTCCATATGAGCTTTTAAACACATCTAGACGGCTTTCCTAAAGCTGGCAGTGTCGTTGACATGTCCTTTTGGTAGTCTATTTTTGGCTTTCTCTTTCTTATGATGTTGTTCTCTTTGCTTGTCACTATAATGTTACAGGTGAGGTGGATTAGAGTTCTGTACTCCGACTTTTCGACCTTTACAATGGACCAAGAGTATCTCATCTCACTGCATCAAAAACCATCTAACCAAAAGTTCGATTATGTTGAGGGTTTTGTAATAGTTGATGAAGGACTCATCAACAATTGGAGGTCCTCCTTCTTTTCCCCTCGTAACCCTATCAAGATCAGCTCCATTAGTGCCAGTGGCGGTGTACTATACTGCTTGGAGATCACCAAGAACTACAATGAATTCTCTTCAGACAGCATAGATCAGGTATACCATTATCACTTAAAACCACAGCTTTAATAAATCTGCAAATGGCTTCCAAAGTAGAACCTTCTGCTGGTTAGAATCTGTGTCATTCTTTTTTGTACTATTATATACATCAAAAACAAATCTTGTTTAAGTTTGAGCAATGTGTTTGATCTCAGTTTTGTCCCACTATTCCTTGATTATATGATTGAGACTACACATAAAAATAAAGAGAAAACACATTATTTATACTTTTCAGCTTTCTGCAAAACGTTAACAGAATCATGGATTAAACAAAGAATGGAAAATCTTCTGTAATCTATCGTACTCATTTGGGTGGGATCAGATCTTAATAGTAACTTAACAGAGAATTTGATGCGCATTTGGATACTAAGATTGAATGAAACTTTAATGTTTGTTTATTGCATAGAATATTCAGTAAATCTAATCAAGCCGGCAGCCGATTAAAATATTCTGATTAATCTGTCTTCCTGAACTATCCCATTGGAAGCAAACTTATCCTGACAAAAGCAACTGTCTCGTAGCAGGTTTTCTTTTCTTTCTTTTTTGGTATGTGTACTTTGATGGTATTTATCTAATCTTTGTTGTTTGGTGATAATGAACACCAACTTAATATAATTAACTACCAATCTAATGGTACCATCTATGCCTGACAGGAAGTAGAGTCGCTGTTAAAGAAACTGAATTTTATACCAACATCAGTGTTCACGACGGATCTGCCATATCTGGATTTCCTGGACCGAGTCCACAAGGCAGAGATGAAGCTGAGGTCTAAAGGCTTGTGGGAGGTGCCACACCCATGGCTCAACCTCTTCGTCCCAAGATCGAGAATTGCAGACTTCGATAAGGGTGTGTTCAAGGGGATCTTGGGGAACAAAACCAGTGGGCCTATCCTCATCTACCCCATGAACAAAAACAAGTAAGTTCCAATCCATTTTTTTAATTCCACAATTTATGCTTTTTCACTTTTTGTTTTTTAAATTTTAATGTAGGAGCCTATTTCCGGCTCTAGATACATGCATGCAACATGCAAGTACACATATGAGGACTCTACCTGGCGTCAAGTGTAGTGTGGCCACCACCCTATATAAGTTGAGGCACGATAATTAATTTAGTATTTTTAATAAAATTTAATGTACAAATTATGCATAGAAAAATGAAAATAAAAATATAATCATGTATAATTGTTAAAATTAAAATTTAATATATTAAATTCATTTAGTAAAAAACATATCTATAAAATTTTATCATAATATAAAATAATAAGATGATTTTTAAAAAATGAGGAAAAGCTTTTATCTTTATTAAAAAACAACAAAGGTAGTTTTAATATAATTAGTATAATTAATTAAAATAATATTAATTTATTAAAAATTTAGGCTAGAACCCATAAAGAATTGAATTTATTAAATTTAAATAGAATTAATTCGGGACTTATTTATTATAGTGGTCCTAGGATGACGTAATGACATGTGTCAAATAGGACATGCCAAACAGTGAAACACGTACATGACCCACGTGCAAAGCAGATGGCTGCTGTGTTATTAAGCTCCAGCTTGGATTGACAAACACTTCTTTTGTTTTTTTCTACATTTCATCTGTTACAAAAGAAGATAAAAGATCGGACGGCCATGATCCTCCAAGTGGGAAAGATTCCCATGTCAGGAAGATCTTCCCTTTGGGACCAAAGATTGGGACCGTACTGGTGTCGTTGTCCGAACACAAAACAAGAGACTAAGTCGAACTAGTTCCACGAACCTTGCCGTTTATGTACATAAATGGGTCCCCTTTTATGTAATGGTTTTTAGTTTTTTACAGCCCAACGAACACAACTCCTAACATATGACTGATGGATAGTGGTAACTGATCTGGTGCAGGTGGGACCATAGGAGCTCGGCTGTGATTCCTGACGAGGATGTGTTTTACCTAGTTGCGTTATTAAGATCAGCATTGGATAACAGCGAGGAGACTCAGACATTGGAGCACTTGACCAATCAGAACCATCAGATTCTGAAATTCTGTGATGACGCTGGGATCAAGGTGAAGCAGTACCTGCCCCATTACGCAACACAGGAGGAGTGGGTGGACCACTTTGGAGATAAGTGGGCGCAGTTTTATGAGAGGAAGATGGAGTTTGACCCCGGGCGCATTTTAGCAACAGGCCAACGTATATTCAAGCCTTCCTTCACTTCTTCTTCTACATGGACCAGAGTGGCCTCTTCGTGGTGATATTAACCCATCCAATTCACCAAAACCATACTATACTAACAGATCAGGAACATCCTTGTACAGTAAGTCCAAGTCAAGGGGACTCGATTGATAATGTAGTAGTTCAATCCATGATATTTTTGTTGCAAATTTGTTTTTCACGATGGACAAATCTAAATCCAATTTGAACCTAAGTCTGAATTCAAATCCAATTAAATATTATTCTAATTTGATCGTTCAAGATTGACAAAGTTCAATGCTTTATAATTAGATAGAACATTAACTCATTCTTTTTTTATTAGAGGGAAAGCCTGAGTTGATTACAAAACAGTGCGGAGGACACAGGTCTTCGACTGATCCTTAAAGAGAAAATGAAGACACCTGAAAGGTGGAGTGTTAAAAAAAATAACCCCAATATTGAAATGGGCCGCCTGAGAGGCCAATCAATCTGCACATCTATTACTTTTTCGATAAACGTGTTGATGAGCAACAAATCAATTACAGGATAGTAACTCTTGTATGCCCGTAATAATAGGATTGGCAGCTTATGTGAGGTGCGCACTTGAGGTGATTTTAAACCCAAGTCTGAGTTTGAACTCTTTCACAAGGAAACTAACAGAAAAACTAAAACTAAAACTGTAACAAAGATATGGTTACCAGAGTGAGCTAAAGATTTGTTTTGAGTTTGGGTTATGAGAGCATCCTTAAGAAGTTGAATGATTATGACCATGTTTCAAAAAGAAAACTTCCCTTTCAGGAAAAATTTTAATAAGTAATTTAAAGTTAAATTTTTATTTCAGAAGAATATTAAAATCTAATTCTAATCCAAAATTTTAGTGATGGACATAAGGGCATATGCTTAATGGATCAAGAGCAGTATTATATTACTTGAGGAACTTGCTTTCTAGATTTTATCAAGAGAAATCTTGTTTCATGGTACATTAGTTTCTGTCCTGAGCATAACATGGAAATGTGATTGTCTCAGCCTTTGTAACCTCTCCAGTTTTTTTGGGAACGGTTTTCTACGGTTGCTCAGTTTATACTACCGAACATCAACTACCTTTCTTAAGTATGGTTACAATCTTAAATCTTAAATGGAGTAGAGAGGTGGGCAGATTTAGCGCTCGCTATCCCTTTTACCGATGACAAAGGGTCCAACAGTCCATTCTTTTATGGACAAGAAATGGATACCATACCAGTATATGTAAGCTACTACACTTTGTCATCATGAAACCACCATCTTGTCTCCTTCGGAGATCTACCACTCTTGCAGTTCTTCACGTACCGATCATTGTCAGCCGGGCGTTGCTGCACCAAGGGCAGAACTTATGAACGTCATTTTCTCATTACCAGTACTGTGAGCTAAGTGGATAGAATAAATAACAACAAACTTTTAGATGTTGACCATACCTTCTCGGTTGCACTTGACAACATAGACAGGATGCTGATGCAGATAGAACTAACAGTCATAGCAGGGGACCATGAATCATACAGAATATCTGCAAAGATGAAAATGCCTGATCAAACAAGGGAGGGCATGAATGACAAGTAGAAAATTACTTTTTAACACCTTATTTGTTCCTTTGAAACATCTAAACTTTAGTTGCAAGAGAAGTTTTCAAAATCCTATTTACTTTTTGTAAATTCCATCTGCACATAACTCATGGATCCAAGGACTAATCAAGTTATAACAATCTAACAAGATAACCATCATTTCACAATATCTTTTAGATGAAGCTTCACAACTAGGCGGAAAATTCCAGATGTACAAAATTTGGGGTGAGAACACAACAAAAAGGTGTACTTGTTTTACAAGGAGGTGACTCAAACACAAGATGAAATGGTTAGGGAAGGGGTTACAACTTACAAGAGCCAAGGGGAAGGTATTCTTAAAGCTCAGTCCACAAAATTTTAGGCGACATCTCAGAATTCGGTTCACCCATTGAGAACCCACATACAAGTCTACGATGTGGTCATAAGTTCACGTCTTTAACATCGGGAAATTGTGTCCAAGACATTTGCCCGGTAACAGACCAACATACACAAGAACCCAGTTAATAAATCGCTAGAGCAAGACAGTTTCTTTATAAAAGAACAACCCTTTCACTAGCAATGCCCTAAGACACCACAATTTCACGTAAAGCCATTATACTATTAATAAAAAAGCAATAACGCCATCTAAAATTTATCATCTGGGCTTAAGGATATTATTAAATCAAGCAATTTTCTCAAGCAATCAAATTGTGTAGACAGAGTACATGTCAATTTCGTTCATAACACCTCAATACCTGCAAATTCACTTCATTATTACAATCCCAAAAACGAACTCAAGCCATTAAAGTAACAGTAATTGATAAAATCACAGTTAGCAACAGGCAGAAAGCTACAGTAGCCCACCAAGCTTCTAATAAATGAAAAAGCAATTAAACGCTGAAGTACCTAAGCAAATATGTCCATTGCTATAGATGTAAGGATGCACAGGCACGGGTTCGATAAAAATCACCTGTTTAAAACCCAAATTTCAGTTCTAATCACATTAAAAAATGGAAAAAAATTAAATGACAATAATTATATATATGGACCTGCGGTGCTTCCTCGGGGTAACGTTCTGGAAAATCGAATTGAAGCTGAAAAGTTTCGTTCGCATACAAAGTTCCCGAAGCTCCATTGAATTCGATCACCCATCTTTTTCAGGTCAAAAATCCAATCAAATTAATTCCAAAAAATTTTGGAAAATAGAGTAAGAAAAATTTAGGTGGTGTACGACCTACCGCTGGAGATTATCAGTATCTTTGCGTTTGAAACCGGGAGGAGTCTTCGATAGCCAGTTTTTGAGCTCCTTTTGCAGTTCATCACACGCGGTCTGGCATTTATCAAAATTCAAAACAAGAAATTGAAAATCCTTACAGAATCAAATCAAATCAAATCAAATGACATTGAAATCGAAGATTGGACCTTGGTTGACTGAGAGGAGAAGCCGGATCCGATCATGTTTCCTCACGAAACAGCGAGACCGCGAGAGCGAAGAAGAAGCCGCCTTTTCGTTTCTATTACGATCTGGGTTTTTACTGTATATATGTATATAAACACGTATAATGATTGGGAGTATATCCACGTCACTACTACTGCTACTGATGTCTGCAACATGCAAAGGCGGGACGAGACGGAACAGGACAGGACAAGAATTGAAGACAGGGAGATGTTTGATTGCGGTGGACAGAACAGAGATAATT
>JANJEY010000003.1:58550387-58560954 GCA_024703695.1 Erythroxylum cataractarum | reverse complement strand
TACTTCGTATATAAGGTATAACTTTGCCATAACAGAGGTACGTAATCACAATTCTCTTCTTCTCTGCATACGGCGATTTCGTCTTTACTAGAAAAGACTAACTTGAGGGTCGGATGGGTTAATCGGAACACAACTCCCGACGTGCCTTCTTTATTTTGCAGGAATATTCACGTCGGAATTACTACAGCAAGCAGTCGACTCCATGGATCCAAATGGCGACGTTCAGTTCCGTCAGAATCCGGCAGAACCACCTTTACTTACGTTAAAATGACATTGCTGTATCTGCGTTTACTTTACATGGAAGCAAGGTAATTCAAACATAAATAGTTGAGAAATTGCGTATATTATGATCTTCCTCAAACCCCACAAGACAAAGAGTCTTATGTTCTGAATGTGCACACTTTTAGAGCTTTGAACTACTTACTAAGTTTGAATAACATCAAGATTATAAAAATAGGGAAACCATTTAATCAAAATTGCAGCATCTTAAATTGATCATTTAAAAGCATCAATTTCATCCATTTTGAATCCTGGGAAACTACGGTTTTCAAGGAAAAGTTGTTTTTCCCTCATTTGTGTGTGAGCCGCATTTACATGTCATGCGTCCAACTCCCTCACTCCCACGATGATTGAAGGGATCAAAGAATAAACTTAAATGAAGCCAGTACCCTGCATCCTAATAAATTCTCCACATGATTGATGTTGGCAGAATAAGAATGACCTAGAGCTCATGGCTCTAATGCCCTAAACTATATATCTATAATCCGATTCTTTAAACATGAAGTGTACAAGTTGAAGCCAGCAGCTAATTAAGGACACTGTGGAACATGTCCAAGCTGGTTCTTGATGTACCTAGCTAGTGGTCCTCTTGTATATTTGTAGGTTAGTCCATTAGAATAGTGAATCCTATATATATATTGAACCAAGGTGTACTATATATTTAAAGGAGCTAGTTATACTTAAAAATTGATTAACTGGGATTTTGTTTTGGGCATCCATATCCCCGTAAGAACACAAGTGAATCATTGATTGGCTCCAGACATTACTTGCCCACGTTACCCCATGACAAGTTCCTCACAATTTTTATTATATCTTTTCTCATATCTCCACAAGAAAACAAAATTGAACTGGGATTCTCTGAGCATTACTATACAGGGGTTATTGTCTACCCACCAAGAATCCTCCATGTGAACCTACCTTGCAGTTTAGTCATGAACACATTAAAATATGCTAACTGCATTGCTTAGAATAAGCATTCGAATCGTGATGAGTCCTTACATTGCCAACCCTAGCTAGCTCTTTGGCTTTTTCCAACTTGCTGGCTGCTGCTTGGTGATGATACACATGTATATATATACTCTATGGCCTGCTTTACATATGTGTATATATATATATACATCAAATGGCCACGATTCAAGAGTACAAATATTAAAGCACATCTATTAAGCCATTCCGATTCTCCTGTATATTATATATAAATGATATCTGACACCTCTCGCCGTTAGCCGTCTACTGGCTCACCTCATCAATTACGCTGGTGATGGCCATCTGTTTATATGGACCTGTATTTTATTTCTACCATTCTAAACCAGAATTATCTTATACATTAGACATAGTCAAATATGGATTTATGTTTATTATCGGAAGAATATTAATATGAACTATTCTATCCTTTTCTTCAACTAAAAGAATTAATTTATTTTCTCTGTGTTAGTGCCATATATAGTAATTAAATTGAGACCTACCAAGATAGGCATGGCCCATGTAAATAATATTCCACATTTAATTAGCTAGAGTTTCAAGTTTCACCTTAGGCACTCAATCTCTTGGTGGCCTGGATATAGCCAGTAATTTTTTTAGTTTGCCTTTTTAGGGAGACTCTATTGTAAGTTACAACCACTAGAATCTAGGGTTTTAGTTTTACTATTATGAATGATTACACCACTGGTCATGCATGAAGCTACTTGTTTTTTTTTTTATAAAATTTTTTTAACTGTAGCCAGATCAAGAAACAATTGAATAGTACTGAGCTACTAACTATGGGCGTAAAGACACTAAAGTCATCGATAAGAACAAAAATTTTGATTGATACATATGCAAAAATTGACTTTAAATGATATAGATACAACTAACGTTTTAAAAACTTAACCTAAAATTAAACCGATAAAATAAGAGATTTAAGGTTCAAAACGTTTAACTAATGTGAGATCATTATAAAATAGGTTAAAGATTGAATAAAATTGAAGAATTTGAAATATGATTGAAAGAGATTATATTTAACTTAAAGTTTAATTAAAAAGATAGATTATTAAATAAAAATTAATTGGTTTATTTTAGTTTATAAAAACTAATTAGTTTACAAAAATTAACCGAATAATTAATAAACTGATCAATTTTTAACAATAAAAATTATTAAAATAAATCAAACTGAAAAGTTAAAAATCAAATTAAAAAGTTGGTCAGGTCAAAAATTTTCAAGTTTAAATCAACCGAATCGAATTGATTTTTGAATCATTGAATATAACAAAAATCATCAAAATTGCAAGTACAAGTGCACAATTGAGGATGAAATTTTTATATTGTAAATTTTGTACCACAGCATATTATTTTAAGATTACCTTTGGAAGCTGTTAAGAATTGGGATTTTCTTTACAATTAAATCAAAATTACTCGCCTAATCCTATATGACCTAGATATAATTTTTTATATATATAATTTAAAATCTTGAGATATGGGTAAAGAATTATAACTTTAACGATTAAGTTGTTATTAAAAAAACACTTATTTCCATTTTCAATTTCAGAATCCAAACGCTCCCTACAACCTTTTTAAGTGAATCTCCATTCAGACTGGAAATTCTAATAATTGGTGGGGTTCTTCGTTCTAGCAGCCGCCCACTGTGCCAATTGTGGAGTCCTACCATTACTTTTTTTTTTTCAGCATAGCATGGATATGGGGAAAAAAAAAATCCTGAGTGAACACTGTGCATTTTCCCTCAATATGTATTATGTATATGCCTCAATTAAACCGTTTACGCAGCTACATAGAAGATGCAACATGAGAATCTGTGTAAATAAAAATGCTCTGATATGAATAAATTACCTCATTAAAAGTAACTGACGCCTTACAAGACTTGAATGCGATTACGTTAGTCTTTAAACTAAAATAATCTCTTGCCACCAATTAGCCATTAATCCGCTTTTTGCCTCCTGATGTCTGTTTGTAGGGGGTGCATATAAACATTGCATAAAGCAGTATCTGAGGGGCATTCTTTCTAGAGTAGCCAACTTTTAGCCAACCATATCTCTTCTGCATAATAATTTGATCATTCCAATTATGAGATAATCTTAAATTGTTGGAATCGGTGCTACACACATTGGTAATTGCTAAACTATTATCTTTACATGTTATTAAATTCATAGCTAAGCCCTTGGATTGTGTGGCATGTGGTCCTTACCATGTGACATAGTATATGTATAACTTCACTTCCAATTAATGAGAACAACTTGAAATCTTTTTGCCTTTAGTTGAGGGGTTGTCATTTAGAGATCCCAAATCCCAAATCCCACTTTAAGTGCAATTCAAGCTCAAAAGACCGTAGTCATCCATTCACATCCTTCCCTTTAATGGATCCTTTGTATTTTCTTTTGTCCGTGGGAAATAGCATAAGAAGCTTCTCATATTTCATCTTTGCTTACGAGGCATGGCCTTTAGGGATCGCAAAGAAAAGCCAAGGCCTGGAATTCGGGCACGCCTTATTTGAATTGAATGAACAATAAGGCATAAATAAAACCAAATTGGCCATTCAACACCTTAAAGGCTGAAAGGTAAGTGATTTGACTTTTGAAGCAATGTTTCATGACCATGGTTAAGAATAGATGTATCTAATCGTATATAGACGCAGTCATCCAAAAGAAATGTCAATTTTTGACAAAGCAAACTGAATGCTGTCAAGGGTCTGACTTTCTGGGTCCCCATATTTTTCTAAGGAGTAGCTGAGGAGAATGTTAAGATGAAGATTGTGGACCACTAGCAACCCTAATAACCACTCTAGCTAATCTTCGTTAGGATTAGGGTAAATATTGACTTCGTTTAATGTTTCTACACCTTTAAGTAGCAACGACCAATTCGTATTGGACTCTAAGCAAATTTCCTGGTATATATCTAAATGTTACATCCCGGGACCATCTGCTTTAGAGTAACTTGTAATGAAACCCTGGAACTCTAATGTGAAGTCAGTATCAAGCAAATTAGGAGGTCAAAATAAGGTCTACCAAACTTATAAGAGATCTTGAGAATGTTTCGGATGTTGGAGTGTTGAAGAACCCCACCAAAAGAGTACGTAGGCCGGTCTCTTTTATGGGGTGAGAGAGAGTGGTCGATGTGTTGGAGTAGTCACTCGCCGGGCTATAAATTGACTAGTGCATATTGCAAGAAGGGAAATAAAGATAAATGAATGGGGTCTCTCTGCATCTACTAAGAACAAGACAAGCCATGGAGCACTGGCTGCATAACTATTCAAAGTGGTAGTTAACCTCACACTCCAATATATTCATTATTTTCTTTTCCAGGCCACGACTAGTCAGTGCATGTCCTTTTCCCCATCATCCATCAAACTTCACATGCATGTATTTATCATTGTCCTTTCTTGGGTATATCTTTCTACAATTTTATCATAGGCCGAAGACACTACACGTCTATAGATTACTACGGCGAGAAAGGGTTTGATTTCCACATCATGATCAATACCTCAATCAAACCATAAAATATACCATTTTACTCATCGTTATTTTATCTTTTTTTTTTTGGTAAAATGATAACACAATTTCTATTCTGTGAATTCCCCTTCTTCAAATACTCTCATACTGATGAGTCTTGAACTACCATTTAGCTGAAGATATATTGATCTTCAAAAGGTGTATTTGATATTTCCTGATTAATGCGTCATTATGGTAAAACTAATTTTGCTTTGTATTTTAGTGTATATATATATAACATTTTAAATAAATATATGTATAAATTTATGATATAGTATGAATGTTTCTAAATATTTGACACGCCCTAGTCATAAGAGTGCTCTAATACCGATTTGCCTATGATATTTGTTATTTTAAAGTACAAATACAGTGTTGTTAATTCCCTAAGGAGAATTTCCTTTTAATTTTCTTCTAACTCATTGAGTTAGCTAACTCAGACCCAACCTTTTGATGCATATTAATTGAAGCAGAAAAGTTGACATAATTCACTACAAGAGAAGTTGAAATTAGCGATGGAACATTACCGACGATAAAGAAACCATAGGTAATTACCAACAAAAAAAATATAACCGTTGGTAATTTCATTTGAAAATATTAGTTTAGCAGTAATAGAAATATTCATCGCTAAATTCAGAAGAAATGGTTTATTCATGGATATGATCGTCGATAATTCTGTCGGTAAAAGTCGTTGTCAATCGTCGGCTTTTAATTATCAAAAAATGACGTGTGTAAAATCAAACGATGTCATTTTTTGGCTGAAGGTTTAAACGTTTATAACTAAACCAAACGATGTCGTTTGGTTTTCATCCTTATGTGATAAAAATAATATCTAACAAAATCTAGTGAAGTCATCAACAATTACGAGACCATACTTCTTTTTGCCAAGATTTAGTGTTCTGATTGGACCAAACAAATTTATATGTAACAACTTTAGAGGTCTAGACGAAGTTACAATATTTTTAAAGGAAAAAGATGTTTTAACTTATTTTCTTTTTTGACAACTCTCACAAAAGAAATTTTTGTTAAAACTTAAAACCAAACGACATCGTTTTGGTTAAGAAGGTTTAAACGTTTATAACTTAACCAAAACGACATCGTTTGGTTTATCAAACGACGTCATTTTGGTTTAGTTATTAACCATGCCCGAAGCCCGACCCCCACCCCACGCCTGTTGCTTCATCTTCCTCATCCATCTGGCACCTCCTTCTTTTATCATCGTCGTCTGGAGCTGTACATGTTGTCACCGTAGAGCTCGTGCATCTCCAGTGTTGTCTTCTCCAGAGATATAAACTCAAGGTATTCTCCTCTTCTTCATCCTCTCCTCTTCTCTGTACGATGAGATCCTTGGTTGATATGGAATTTGTTTTTAGTTTTGGTTGTTAATTACTGATTGTTAATGATGTAATGTGTTATGTTGGAGAATGATGGAAAATGATTGGAAATTTATCTTGAATTAGGGATGAATCGGTTAATGTATACCAAGTGTTTGATGAATTTACCATGTGTACATTTCTTCAGATTTAATGTTATAAGCTAGAACATTCAACTTGCATTCTGTTTGTTTAGATAAAAAATTGATTTGAAGTCATTTCAATTGTTCCCCCAAGTTTGTTTGGAGATTACTAGGTTTTCTTTAAAATTCTAAAAAAATTTCCTCTTCATAATTAAAAGGATTTATATATAAAGGATTTTATACATAATGCCCTGCATGTAAAATTAGATTATCAAATGATTAAGTCCTTATATATCTAAATGGCCAAGATAAGGTATCATAAAAATTATAATGATTGTTACATAAACAATAACTTCATTCTTTCTTACTCTTACTCTACTTGATTTGGAAACTTGAATTCTTAAGTCTTTTCATAAATAAAACACACCTTTTAATAATTTGATTTAAAATCATTTAAAAATTTTCTGAAAGTTCTTTTAAGATTAATTTATTTAATTTCAAAACAAATTTTATCTTGATTATGAAAGGACTATTGCCTTATGTTCTACATATAAATAGTTTTAATTTATTTAAATTGCCAAAACAAGGTTACAATAAAAATTATAATAATTGTTACACATGCAAATGATTCATTCTTTCATTTGATTAAGTGTTAGAAGTATTAAGCTACCAATTAAGCAATTTTCTATATCAATTTTATATTTTCAATGAAAAAAGAAAGAATGAAGTGATCTATTGTATTTAGCATAAACTAATAAAAAAACTTGATTGAGATATTAAACTAAACAAAAAATGATAATATGAACCAAAGTTCCATCCTTTAACATAAATAAAATTGGAATTGGAATATTACTTAATAATATTACCTTTACTTAAAATAAAATAAGAAGATATACTATGTTAATATCAACAATTAAATGAGTAGCGTATGCTTTTCTAAATGATAGGACATATTTTTATTGTGCTATTTCATTTGCTTTAGGTTGCAATATATTTTTCATGATAAAAACCTGAATATTATTTTAAAATAGTGAACTAACATTAATCATTAATTGTTCACATCTAATATGTCGAATAAGTACAACATGAAACAATAATGTTAGACTAAGTAAGGTTCTAACATCTAGTTTTAATTATTGAAAAATATATTGTCATTAATAATTTTACTTCAATATGATATTAGTAGCTTTATTATATTGATATCAAGAAATATGTGCAAGATTAAGTTAAACGAAAGGATTAGATGAATGAATGATCCGTTTGAATTAATTGAATAATCAAAGGATGAACAAAATGAGTAAAGTAGAGTACGAAGTGGGTGGTAGGGGTCATAAGACAATTCAATTTATTTTCATTAGGTCTAAAGAATAAGTCACACAAGGCCATAACAAGGAAAAAGAAAAAACAAAGATGATTGCTCCTCTGAATCCCTAGAAAAACTTAAGGTGAAAAACTAACTAAAAACTAGGTTTTGTCTCTTTAAATATAGGCTCCTATGTCATATTTGTAAGAGATACAGTCTAGGCCATAATCATGTACTAACACACAAGTCTCTCTACTTCTATTGTGGATCACTATATCAATTTTAAAAAATTAAATTGGATGAGATTTCATATGAATTGAAATAATAAAAAATTATATATAATTCATTAATTTATAAAATAATATTCATACATTTAATATTCACTACAATTACTCATATAATTCATTTATTATATAGTCAATCATAAATAGTATTTATAGCTTATTCATGTATACATCTTCATTCCTATTTATTATATAGACAAATTCTTTATCTATAGAAATAAGTCAGGACAAGATGATCAAATCCCGTGTCCAACTAAGTTTACTTTCATCTTCCTTATGTTATTGAGAATTGTTGATTTAAAATGTGTTCTTATGGATATTTAAGTAATACAAAAACACTCCATATATAATTTTGTCTAATTGTTCAGTTTTTCATTGAAGTCGTTGACATACATAGACCATGAATTTACCTATAGTACATAGACCATGAATTTACCTATAGTTTTCTCCTCCTCTTTACCACTCTATTGTCCATGTTAATTATGGTACATATGTCTGGGATATATTATGTGATATGCATTTAGTAGTGACTTCTTAACAAATCTTATTAATCTTTGCATTCCTAAGTTAAACATCTATCAAATAATGGAATATAATAACAAATATATAAAAAATAACATAAGTACAAAACACAAGTACAAATTGTTGTATCTTTTACTTGTCAAAAATTTTTGTCACTTCATCTCCATGTTCCAATTAACTCCAAGTTAACTTATAGGAAAGAAATGAACCAACTCTATGAGTTAGGATTTTCAACTTCATCAACTGCTTATGTTATAAGATGCATACCTTTAACTATACTGCTTCCAACTGAAATAAATAGTTGCCCTTAAAATTTAGCCTTCAAGCATCTTTCTTTCATAGCTAAAAAAAATTGAATAACCTCTTAATGAATAAATCCTAACAACTAAGACCTAAATAATCTTATTCTCGAGGTACCTAAAAATTTAGAAAAGGTTTATGCTCTTACATTGTGTATGGGAGAAGTGAACTCGTATACGTTATCGCAACTTTATTGGAGTGATACACAAGGTTGTTGTACGACCGATTTATATTTTGAGGGCATATAGAGTCGTTGGAAGGAGTACTGGACATCATCTAAGGCAATGTTCATCTCAGGGCGTAACTTGACTAATAGACGTGGAGGCCCAGGGGTAGATAGTCTTCCCATTCATACGGGAGGATCAATTACTTACCTAGAGCATGTAGAGAAACTTGTAAGTATCTAACTATTAAATTATATTCTAATTTTTTACTTTGTTGTATTTCATTTTAAATTGATGTGTCAATGTTGTCATGAAAATATGTGTATTATGGATAATGATCATGGTATAAATGTCTGGTGCCATATATGACTATGGTGAGTTACTTTCTTTGTTCAATAGGGGGCGATATCATAAAAATAGAGGATACTCTGCCGAAATTTTGAAATTTTTATAAATTTCAATTTAACTTAGAACATTTTATTGTTATGCAGGAAAAGTCTATAGACATAAAGTCTACACCCCGTCATTTGTTTTTGCACACTCACACTAAGAAGGATGACAGTGTGACATTTGTCAACAATCGATGTAGAGAACTGAATGTATGTGAAATTTATGCTTTAATATTAATTCTTAATAATTATCATTTACTAATTATAATATAAAGCATTGCCTCCTAATAAGACCAAATACAAGAAACAATTTAGCGTCAGTCTCAAGGAGAACAAGTTATTGATGAGAGTCAGGTATATTTTGATGCAATGGGTGATATGGACAATCGTGGAAGGATTTTCGGGCTAGGCTCATTTGGGAACACATGTTATTCGCACTCCTCTACATCCAGTACAACAGCATCAACTAGACGACTGACAATGGAACGTATCCATCAACTTAAGAGCACAGTGTAGACCTTAACAAATCGGTTGCAATAGATAATAGAGTACATGACTAAGCTCCCAAATGATATGGAGTAGTTGAAGGAGAGGTTAGAGACTCAAACTGTAACATCCCATTACTAGTGGGAAGGGTAGGATGGTAAATGTGAGTGATTAATGAAAGTTAGAGATGCATTTCTATGTTCATGCATGATATGCCATACATTTACACATGAATAGTGAATTTATTTGCATATGAAAATAATTGTACATGCATTCATGAATAATTCTGGGTATAATTGGATTGATCTATGAATGTTTAGAGTTATGGATGTTTTTACATTGGAAATATTAGTGATTGGTGAAAATATCGTATTTGTGTATTTTGGTGAATATTGGAGTTTCCTTTTTTAAAATTATGAAGTATTGAGAAAGACATATATATGATAGGAAACAAGAAATTAGAAGAAACTTTGGACATAGTTGGGTTGTAAAGATGACAGTCAAGGGAGTTGGTTTCAAAAGAAACTAAGTTGGAACTTGGGTATTGGGTAAGTGACAAGTGTCACTTAGGCTTTTGTACTCTTACTAGAAATAGGTTACTATTCTTTGAGAATTGACAGGTTAAGCCTTGTTTAATTCCCTTCTTTATTTTCATCTTTCTAAAACTTCCTTTTGAGACCAAGAGTTTTTCATCAAATACTTGCTAAGAGACTTATGTGTTTTTCTTTTCTTTCACCAAACCTATTTTGCCATTTGTGTCCTCTACCCTAAGAAAAACCAAAAGCTGATCATTTCACTCAGTGAAGTACGAAAATTTTGTGGAGATTAGGGCTTGAAGATTTTGGAGTTTCAGCAGGTAAGTAGTAAATAAATCTTTTAGAGTTGAGGATTCATGCAACAAATTGCTAA
>JANJEY010000003.1:58490111-58501850 GCA_024703695.1 Erythroxylum cataractarum | reverse complement strand
TTAAAAATTATTATTTTGAAATTATATATGGGTTTTTATAACTTTTTTTATTAGTATTACTATGACCCTAATTATTATTAATATTATTAATATTATTAGTATGATTATTTTCCTTAATAATAATAATAATAATAATAATAATAATTGTTATTAAGGATAAGATTGAAAAAGAGGAGAAGAGGAGGAAGCTTTTATTAAAGAACCCAGCAACTTATTGATTTCAATTCACGCATTTTACAAAGTGGATTGAATTCACAAAGGATGGAGGGTTTCAACCCATATGGTATTGAATTCACCAGCCTTTTTGTTGTTCCAAATGGCTGAATTCAATTCAGCCCTTTCCAAACATAGGGGTAAGTAGAAAAAATGGAAAGTTGGATTGAAAATATTTAATAATCAATTCAGCCCTTTCCAAACACAGGGGTAAGTAGAAAAAATGGAAAGTTGGATTGAAAATATTTAATAATTATACATATATTACGTAGTAAATATTTATTATTATTTAATTTCCTACATCTTGCGGCGACGGAGAGCGGACTTTAGATTATCTGACGTGTCCATGCTCTTCTTAGCCTATAGATGTTGAAAGTTGAAACCCCTAACTAAAAACCCTAAATACGCATTTCAGCTCATTCGCAGCAAAATCAGTAGAGAGTATGACTTTAGAAATCGAAGCTCGAGAGTTAGTTTTCCCTTAATTAAAGCAACCAAGCTAATTATCAAACCTTGTTTCTTTCTTTTTCTTTTATGTCGACTGCATTCTTATCGTTATTTTGGTTGCAGTGTAATAAAGATCGTGCTCCAATTCTGCAAGGAGCATTCTCTGCACCAAACCTTTCAAACATTGCAGAATGAGTGCCAGGTTTCGCTCAACACCGTCGACAGCATCGAGACATTTGTCGCTGATATCAATGGTGGAAGGTGGGATGCAATTCTTCCTCAGGTTGCACAGCTCAAGCTTCCCAGGAACAAATTGGAGGACTTGTATGAGCAGGTTCTTGTTCAATCCCAATTCCCTTTTAGAAATTATTAATTTTTAACTTCTTGTAATGGGTTTAATTTGCTTTTTGTTGGGTGTCTTGAATTGTTGAAGATTGTATTGGAGATGATAGAGCTTCGTGAGCTGGACACTGCTAGGGCTATTTTGAGACAAACCCAAGTAATGGGTGTTATGAAACAGGAGCAACCTGAGAGATATTTGCGCCTTGAGCATCTTTTAGTTCGGACTTATTTTGATCCTAATGAGGTTTGATTATTTGTTTGTTAGATAACATCTTTCCTTACCCAACAATTAATAAATTTTTTCCTGATTTTTTCATATGTGGTTCTCCTCTGGTTTATATTAACTCTGCATAGTGTTTTGTGACAGGCTTACCGCGAATCAACCAAGGAGAAGCGCCGTGCGCAGATTGCCCAAGGTTCTTTCTCATTTCATGTCCTCTTGGGATGCTTCATTTTTTTTTATTTGTCATCATGGCTGAACTGAATATGCTGGATTGATGCAATTTCATTTTTTCATATTTACGCAAGTATATAAATCTAGGAACAGGAAAAAAAAGTGTTACGTGTTAAGGGTCCATTTTATTCTATTTTGCTCAACTGATTGTTCCTCTACTGTTGCTCCTATGTTCGGAATGCTATAATCGAGCACCTGCAATAGTATAAACCTTTTTGTGCCAACAAAGTAGGTACATGGTTAGTTCATTTAATTATTTCTTCTTAGTGTTACTTGATAAGGGGTTGATTAGTACAATGTAAAAGTCTAAAACTGATTGATTTTAATAGCCGGATGTTGGTTTCTTTACCATTCCTTGTGTTTTTTAAATTTATTTTTTCCTTTTTCCCCCCTATATCAATGAAGTTCTTGTCTTGCGTTCAGCTCTTGCTGCAGAGGTCAGTGTTGTTCCACCTTCGCGATTAATGGCTCTAATAGGTCAGGCTCTGAAATGGCAGCAACACCAAGGTAAGTTTATGTGCATCACCACATCATATATGTGTATGTGAATTCATACACTTGTACAACAAACCAAACTTCCTCATTTTGTCTAAAAATAATAGAACATATTTTCTCTCTTCATACCCAATGTTGGCTTTTTCAGGGATGCTTCCTCCCGGTACACAGTTTGATTTATTTAGAGGAACAGCTGCAATGAAACAAGATGTGGAAGACATGTCTCCAACTACTCTTGCACACACCATTAAGGTACACATAGGTGTTTATTTAACTCCCAAGTAACATTGTAATTTTTTAGCAATGTTGTAATTTTCATTCCTAATTGTATTGAAATTTGTTAGATATCTCTTAAATCATCTTTTGGCTTATTTTGATTGCTTTTCCCTTGAACCCACTTCCTTTTGTATCAATACAATACTCTGCTGTTAATAACATTGACTTGGACTATAATTCAAGATGTTAATCAATGTCGTAAATTCTTCTGTTATGACATCAATTCAAAGGCTCCTCATAAATTATTTTGATGTTAAACACTGCAGTTTGGCACCAAGAGTCACGCAGAGTGTGCTCGATTTTCACCGGATGGGCAGTTTCTTGTTTCTTGTTCTGTTGACGGATTTATTGAGGTATCCTATCCAGAAGGTTTCTCTAGATTGTGTGAGACTGATGGACGATCTTCTTTTCATTTTTGAATGGCAGTGGGTATGATTTCAGAGCTTGATTTCTTGATTACTGCTAGGTATGGGATTACATAAGTGGAAAGCTCAAGAAGGATCTACAATACCAGGCTGATGTGAGTCCCTTTTTTGTATAACATGAACGTTTTTGGTATGTTTTTATTTCCTTATTTTTTAAAATTTGGCCCCTGTTGGAAATTGGGGAATGGGATGCACTTCTTGGATGAGTTGGTAATGTAACCTGCTCAGATGGTAAATTATAGCCATTGAACATACCACTGACTTGGCAGCTTTGGTTTAGTTTTTAAAACATAATGCCCCGTAAATATCTGGGAAAAATCCTTGTCATATTAATGTACGAGGAGAGATGTTGAGGTGGACATTTCAAAGCATGAAAATAATTCTTACTGTAGTCTTGGTGAAGTTACTGTGATGTCAAAAATGTTAGCAGATAAATATATTGAGCCAAAACACAAGAGAGATAGCAGATGAAAGATTATGAGATGGAATCTTCTTTAGCATGGAAAGAATTGTTTTTTTGTATTTTGCAGTGAAGCAGGCATCATTCATGCACTTGCTATCTGTGTACTTCTGCAGGAAACTTTTATGATGCACGATGAGCCTGTACTGTGTCTTGACTTTAGTCGAGACTCTGAAATGCTTGCTTCTGGGTCTCAAGATGGGAAGATCAAGGTATGGTATGCTGTGCCTGGGGTGATACTTGTATAACCGTTGTTTTCTTAAAGGCAAATGGCCATGTTAACTTCCAAAGGTTTTCTGTTTATTAGAAAATAGATTTTGGTATGTCATTGTCAACTATTAACAATTCAGCAGACCACAAACGTGAAGATTCAAAACTTTCAGCATGTCCTTAAAGTTTGGTTTTGATATCCACGAGAACCTTTATATATTTACTACCTCCTTCAGGTTTGGCGTATAAGGACTGGTCAATGCCTGCGTCGTCTTGACCGTGCACATTCTCAGGGAGTCACAAGTGTTGCCTTTTCACGTGATGGAAGTCAGCTACTGAGTACATCTTTTGATAGCACTGCAAGGTTAAATAAAATCAAGAAGCAATTTTTTGTTGCATTTATTAACAATAGCCAGTGAGCTTGTCATTCTATTTGACAATTGTTATTGCTAGAATTTTGATTACAGATCAGAAACTGTTTTGGAATTATTGATTCAATCAATGATTGATGTCAAGTTCCAAGATTCGTATTTTCTTTATTTCACGAATCATAAGATAATGATCTTCTTTTTGAGTGCCAGTTCTAGATAACTTTTGTCACTATTTCTGCAGAATTCATGGTCTAAAATCTGGGAAGCAGTTAAAAGAATTCCGTGGCCATACTTCTTATGTTAATAATGCCATCTTTACTAGTGATGGGATCCGTGTTATTACTGCCTCAAGTGATGGGACAGTCAAGGCATGTGACATTTGTCTTCTCTTTTTATCATTCTTCTATAGTATGATATCAGTGTGCATACGGCTGTGGTATTTAGGATAAAAAACCAATAATGAAATGTTTTGGTGACATTTAGTCTATCTTACCTGCATAATGTTTGTCCTTTATTGTATAGGTTTGGGATGCAAAGACCACCGACTGTATACATACATTTAGGCCACCACCTCCATTGAGGGTATTTTACCTGCTCTTATGTATTTTTCTGGTGCTAATTACTTTCATATTGCAATATTTGGTATGGTGCAGTGAGCATATAGCCTTGACTTATGTCTTCCTTCTGTGTATTCCCTGTATCTTTGGTTTGTGTAGGGCGGTGATGCTTCTGTCAACTCTGTCCATCTTTTCCCAAAAAACACTGACCACATTGTTGTATGCAACAAGACATCGGCCATATGTATTATGACACTTCAAGGACAGGTTGCTTTCTGTACTTCAATTTTTTGTTTTCCTATTATTTTGGTGGTTGGTGTTTATATGTCTACTGGTTTTAAGAATGTTTCTGTATACTTCATGCACCACGTACGTGTTTGACTCAGCTTTATGTTGGAACTTTGGATTGATAGATTATTACATTTTTCTTTTGACTCATTATTATGCAGGTGGTGAAGAGCTTTTCTTCTGGTAAAAGAGAAGGTGGAGACTTTGTTGCTGCTTGTGTGTCACCTAAAGGAGAGTGGATTTATTGTGTTGGTGAAGACAGGTATCCTATAAGACTTTCTGAAAAATTAGTTGCTATATAATTTCTGTAAACTATTCTAGATAGCTAGTTTCTTGCTGTACTTCAACTTCACCTGAAAAACATCTTGCTGAATAGAAGTGATTAGTTACATTCCCTTGCTGGAGTTGCCATCATGGATAACTATGATGAAACTGAAGTTCAGTTCCTTCTTGAATGGCGTTATCCTTAGATGGTTGCATTGCATATTTTGAAATGTCGACGAAGAGTAATTTAGAAATTTATAATCCACACTCCGGTCAAGATCACAAGAAAGTGATTATCAGATAGTGAGGCATATTAAGGTTATTATGCTTGTAATCTATTAAAATCTTCCTTGTTTTGCATTGCTGTTGAAACTATGACACTTCGCCTTAATGGTGGAAAATAAAGCTTTTCTAACCCTTGTCCGAAACTTATATGCAGGAATATATACTGCTTTAGCCATCAATCTGGTAAACTAGAGCACCTAATGAAGGTTAGTATCTGTTGGAACTGTATTGGTAGAGCTAGATAAAAGAGAATCATGAAAATTTTATGAAAAGAAACAAAGATATAGGAAATTTAATCTGGGATAGCAATGACATATGAAGCGAATATAAATGTTCCGATTTCTATGACTGGCAGGTTCATGAGAAGGATGTAATTGGCGTGACTCATCATCCCCACAGGAATCTTGTGGCCACATATTCTGAAGACTGCACGATGAAATTATGGAAGCCTTAGGTTTTATTTTTTCGTTCACTTCCCAACACTTATCCAAGAACTTTTTAGCTTTGTACCATCCTTCTAGCCCTTTCCTCTTTAATCCACCCCTGCTTATTTATTTTATATCTTAAAAGAGTAACTTCTAATTGCCAAAACCTGGCAAAAACACTTGGCTAAATGGAGTATGGAGGCAAGAACATTAGATTCACGTTGGTAATTGCCTTGCCTGAACTACTCTATTTACATTTTATAGATCATTCTCAGTACCAGTCTTAATTGGTGGTCACTGTATTACTGTGAAAATTTGTGTAAAGTTGTTTGTTTAAGTGAGAAGAAGCCCTAGTTTTCTTAGACTTTCTGGCATATCCCAGATGTTCACTGGTTTGCATTAGACAACAATGCTGGTGTGACTGCAATAGTCAGCCATTATCTTCCAGGATATTGTGGTAGAACTGTTTCTGACACTTGTTTTTGCGCAAGCAAAAGTTTGAATGTTAGGCTTGCATTTTAAAAGTTGTTAGGTTTTCCTCTTTATATGTTTTAGGAGGGAAAGAAAACTCGAATCAATTAACTCAAATGATGAGCTCCTAAACATTAAAGGCCCCTGTAACTTAGACCGATCATAGTTTCTTCTTTGTAACATTGTAATTTAGCATTACACGCTTTCACTTATCTATCTTGTATCGAGCTTCTACCGGCAGAACTTGTTGAATGATGCACTTTAAAGAGAACTCGAGAGTTGCTGGATTGAACTAGTTTCATTAACTTGAACCCTTTTATGGTTAGTAACTTAGTATACACTAATTTTTTATAATGAGATGTTTAAAAAAATAAGTCCAACAAAGATCTCCTTTGTTGTCAACTGTTCTACTCAGAAACTGGCCTAAGCTATAATGTGCGATTGACAGTCTTCAATCTCTCCGGTAAGTGTTTGTCGACCCCTCTTCTGTTTCAATGGATCTGCAGAATGCAACACAAGTGGATTGGACTGATTCAATCGAACAATTCTTAACGTGCTTATGTCCAGAGCAGAAATGGAAGACAAGTGATCATCGTGGTTGTAGAGCATACGTAACGATAACGTCATAATTGCAATGCATAGTTGGTACTAACGGAGAAAGGGATGCCAACATGGAATTATGCTCAACAACTTGTCTTTAACACCCAAGGCCTCGGCACCTGCAAATGCCCTTATTACCGCCAGTGTTTTCACAGTTCAGGAGTGGGTTTTGGAGCTTTGCTGGTGGCAAACATCAAACAAGCCGCTGCCTTGGAGTACACCGTGCATCATGGAACTGCCGTCTGGCCAATGTTGGCTAAGCAGAGCAGGAAAGTTAGGAAAAAGTTGGTGAACCGTGCTATGGACTAGAGCTGACGAACGGTTGATTAGAGATGGTGGGCTGGGCTGGCTTACATAGTTATGGTTTTGTCTTTTATTGCTTCGTCCTAGCTTGGCTTTATCTTGGTTTTGTCTTTTGTGTATTCGGAAATTCATCGGGATTGAGTTACGGAATGTGAAACTTTCTGGTCTTGAATTCTGGGAACAGACCATATCCATTCGAGCTCCTAATGCTATCTGTAGAAAACCTCTTCTTCTGCTGGGATTACGACGAGTAACATGTCGGAATTTTAGTAGTAAACAACACTTATGTCGGAATTTTACATGCTCAAATTCAACATATGCATAATGTTTTTAAGCTCCATATTCAGTATTTACTTATATTTAAAAGGATTCCATCAAAACAGACACGTTTATAACATTGTACATTGTTGTCTGTGTAAAAGACATGGGACAGTACCCCACGTTATCAATTCTTTCCATGGAATCATTTCCGTAACTTTCTTTCTTCTTTACTTTGTTGTTGACTTCGATGTATAGACATAAATGTAATTCATCAATGTTTTCATTCAAGTCGTGTAATTCGTCACTACTTTATAATGAGGAACAAAGGTACAAATACATTTACGTTTAAATTGTGTATGTCCCTATGTTAAGTTGTGTACGTTTCTTTAACTTCTTCACCATTCAAACATGTACTTTTTCATGTTTCGTTTTTGTAATTTTGGAGAAAAATACACTTTTATCAATTACTCATATGCTAAACCGTGTTTGTCCCAAATACAACCAGTGTAGTTTTTGAGCTATAAACAAAATTGTATTTGGTTGGGTCGGTCGTGCTGGACTCAAACCTAATCATAACAACTCCTGGGCTGATCGGTCCATCTTTCAAGGATTGGTCTCACGCCTATCGACTAAGCTAGCTCAGGCCCAGTCCATGCATCCACGGTCCATTCGTGAGTGGAAGTCTCCCATGCATACGTAAAGACTTTAAACCTAACATCTGCTCCATATATAAGGTATAATTCTGCCATAATAGGGATACGTGACCATTAACCCTAGCTTTTTCTGCTCACGACAATCCCATCTACACAAAAAACTGACTTGAGCGTCGGAGGGGCTTATCGGGAAACAAGCTCCGATGTGTCTTTCTTGTTTTGCAGGAACCTCCAAGCTAGAGCTTTCGGGACAAGCAACAAGCTCCATAGATCCGAATGGTAACATGCAGCCTCGTCAGAACCAGGCAGAACCAGTATTGGACATATAAAATTCATTGGAATTTCATAAAATCCAGTAATGATCTGCCTCTAAAAAGAATCCTTCAATTGATATTTCAGAAATAATCTTTCTACCAGTTAGGAGTAAAACTGTAAATAGATGACCTTCTTAAATCTTAACTCCAGCAAAATTTTACTGATTGTTGTTGTTTAATTGCTAGTGGCCCGTATATATATAACAAGGTCAATACATATTATTGCATTATGGTGTTTGTATACGTGGTCCTGATGTTAAGATATGTCCGTGAACATATTGTCCTGTGATGAATTATTGCCTAAGACAGAAGACACGAAGTTTTGGCTATCCTGAACAGGTAAAAGGACAGAAATTAAAAGCCCTCTTGTCTTGGTTTCTCAGAACCAACTTTTGGGGCAGACGAGCGGTGACAGAGAGGCCAATCTTCTTGGACGTCTCTGTGCCAAACAATTATTCAAGTTTTTCTTACTTTTCCTCTAAATTTACTCCGACCACATAAATAGTTAGGACCAAACACTATCAATAACACAGAATGAAGTCACACATGAGCGATTCGGATCAACCCCACATACCATGAGGAACCCGTCCATATATGAAACTAAATCAAACTTAAGTTGGACGTTTGATGTTCAAGGACGCATTTGTTAGCAGTTTCTCTAGCAATCAATATATAATTAATTTGTTATTCCGAATGGGACATCAAAGGGCAAGAAATGAAAAAATGCATAAATATCTAATTTCGGTCTTTGTAATTTCAAACGAGTTTTTCGAAGCTGAAACAAGCATGAATCCACTGTCGTCTTTACGGAAACTCATTTCCGAGATGCAGGTAAGGTCTTTTTATAGCTTTTTCAAAACGTAAATTCTCTTAACAGGTCAGAAAATCATTATACTTACGATTATTTATATGAGCAACTGCAGGAAACTTTAACCTTTATATATAACATTCATATTGGATTTCTCCAGCACAAGACCGATATGGGTCCGATTCACACCAATTTGGATCCATTTTAACCCGGGTTTCGACCCATTGATTTAGATTATTTATTGGGTCACTTTATTATCTTTATCTAGATCAAATTACATAACTTAACCGATACGTTATTAAAAAACTAAAAATGCAATTAATAGTTGTCCAACTTTATGGGAAAGGACAAAATTGTGCAACATTCTCCCCTGGAAAAGTATTAATTGCAGTTTTGACTCTAGTTTAAAAATATTTTAAAAACTCGGTTAAGTCATGCTATTGAATTAGTTGACTAAATTTAAAAAACAAAACATTTGATCCAAAGATAACGAAAGTCCATCATTCTGCCCTGCAAGGCTTTCAATATCGAAAAGTATCAAATGCATGTATCATATGTGACACAAATCTAATATAATTACGTATACTTAATACCTCACTAACATGAATGAGAATATGGAGTGTCGTAAACTAGGAAGATACCTTTATGATCTAATTATATCATCTTCGTTTGTAGATCTCGATTTCTCCAACTTTATGTTAAATTGCATATGTTAAACTACATTAAAGAAATCATGTTTTCTCTCACCGAATGCTAAACAACATTAGAGAAAACTTGCTTTCTCTCACTGAATAAATAGCATTATAGAAAACTTTTGTGTTCTCCAACTGAATGTTAAACTGCATTAGAGAATCTTTATGTTCTCCAATTGAATGCTAAACAGCATTAGAGAACCTCTATGTTCTCCAACTGAATGCTAAATTACATTAGAGAACCTTTATGAAATTAAAAACTTATATCCCCTTATGTCATGTCAAACTTTATAGATATTCGTTGAAAACTGTATGCGTCTAAATAAGATAGGTACATGATCAATTTGTATATATGTCCTATAAGGTAAAGAGTTGTGTGAGGAATTGATTGTTTATTCATGTTTGATGTATCTATATATATACACGTATATCAGTTGAGTATTCAAAAATGATTCTGATCATATATACAGAGGATTTATGATAGCACCAAATCTCTTTGAACTTATTCTTGCTTTATCATATCTGATTGTGTACATTGGACTTGGGCTTAAGCATGTGTGGGCTTGTGGAGTCTTCTAGGAACATGTATATCTGATATGTCCAATGACCTTTCAATGCTTAAGATCGACACAAATCTTAAGACTTTTATACATATTATGACAATGTATGATAATATATATTACTGAGGATAAATGATGATCATTTATATTGATGAACCATCATACTGTTATAATACATCAAAATGTACTAATTTACATAGGAGCAAACATAACGATCCACTAATTAACAGTGTTTAAGGATGTCAAAACACCCATACTGTATACTTGTGTCACAAACACAAGTGGGCAAAGTCCTTTAGTTAAAGAATCGAGTAACTTTTCCTCAGTCTTTAAATGCTTCAGACCTTAATGTCACCTTTTGTATCAACACCTTTATGATCAAATAATTGACCTTTAAATACTAAGACCCTGTGACATTCTTTGTTTTTATTAAACAACATAGCAAGAAGATTACTACAGTACAACCAAATGGGTCTAGCCACTGAATCAACCACAGACAACTTAGAAATCAATTTTCTGAGCTAAATTGTCTATGAAGCAGTCACATAGCATACACTCTGCATGCATAGTCAAGGAAGTTACCCGTGTCTACTTGACACACTTCCACGATATTGTACCATCTGCAGACTTAAAACCGTAACCTTAAGTGGACTGTCAATCATCCAGACATATGGTTAAAATTTGAATCTGAATTCTCCACGAGGTTTAGTCTGTTGACTTTTCTATATGTTAACATATAATCCTTAATTTCCTTTAGTATCTCAACACTCGCTTGATTGCATTTCAATGGTCTACATATGGGTTAACCAAATATTGACCAAACAGTCAAATAGTGAATGCAATGTTCTGCCTAGTACATAGCTGAGCATACATCAGGCTATTAACCGTACTAGAATACAGAACATTCGTCATAACTTCTCTATTTATTTTATTCCTTAGATATTGTGCTAAATATTATCTCTCTTTAGCACAATATCCAAAAAATAAAATAAAGAGAAAGGTTATGACTGAGAGATAGGTGCTATGACAGGTTTACTGTTAACCGTATTAAAACTTTGTAACACATACTCAATATATGCATTTTATAAGAGTTCTGATGAGTATTGAGATTTGTCCCAATGAATCTAAATACTTAGGACAGTAGATGCTGCACCAAGGTCGTTCATGTTAAAGTTCTTGACCAAAAGTTGTTTAATCTCATACAACATGGTCAAGTAATTTGACGTGAGCAATATATCATCCACATGTAATAATAGGAAGATAATTTTGCTCCCCCTGACCTCATAGTACAAACATCTTTTTTAATTTTACTTTCCATAAAATTGAAAGAGGCCAAACCTTATCAAATGTAAGGTATTATTTTTAGGAGGTTTGACAAAAAAAATTTGTTCTGCTTAACGTGAAAACTATTTCAATTCTATCTAGATCTTGAAATCCTTCAGGTTGTACCATATAGACCACTTCATAAAGGTCTTTACTCAGGAAAGTAGTTTTGATAGCCATCTGATGTAATTCTATATCATCATGAGCTACAATTGCCTCAATCACTCAAAATCTATCCTACG
>JANJEY010000003.1:58463748-58485885 GCA_024703695.1 Erythroxylum cataractarum | reverse complement strand
ATAACATTCAATAAATCCTCTGTCCACTTCTTTGTATTGAAATCGGTCAGGGTTTCAATGGTGACGTTGATTTTTTGACCAAAAAGGTGACTGTAAAGTGATAATGTTTAAATAAGCACAAATGTAGGACAACAGTGATACTCAAAGCCAATAAATAGTATCTTTTCTGAAAATTCGGTCACACATGTTATGAAACACCTGTGAGCTGAATACATAATATATGCAACTAGACCTCCACATAAAAGAGTACAAATCATCAACTCTTATAACACTACCACTTGTGGACGAATAGATCATTCAAGCAACAACTTTCCTATATCCAATGCCTGTATGTACATTTCAAAATCTCATATAAGGCCAATACCTATGGGCAAAATAACCAAACATGATACCAAAGACATCTTCTAACGTGTAAGCAAAACAATTCAAAATACTGACTTGAAAGGCTACTGTGGAGACTACATCCTCATCAACACTTAAAAAATCCACAAACACAAGGGATACATCTTTATGTTATCCTCACATTCTTTATGGGCATATGGTATGTGACAATGCAACATTAATAAATGCAAAAATCTGTACGTACAGTCTCATTGTCATACACTCATGTTGAAGACATTATCTGAAAACTTCATTTGAGACTTTTGTAAAAGAAAAATCTCAGTAGAGTGACCATCGTGTTGCATCGAACACTAGACTAACCACTTGAGATACGAGAACCTCATAAATCTCCCTTATGGCAACTTCGTTGCATGAAAATTCACTCAAAAATGACTTCAAAATGTCTTAATTTCTTTTTCGAGCAACTATCATGCAATCTCGAATACTGAACATGAGACTCGAGACACAAAAACTTGAAATATCTCCCTCATGTGATGTCCGAAGCATGGAAATTCGCACAAAATTGGATTCAGAATACCTTAATTCCTTTTCTAGAGTTAAACTTTAATTTATTACTAATGTAATAAATCCAGAAAAATGGAAAAACACACTTTATGAATTTTTCATACCCGAAAACTGACCCAAAACACCCCAGGATACCCTTACAGAAAATCTAAAATTTTGGTGTTTTTTAAATATTGTAGAAAAATGCGTACGAATGACATCAGCATGACACCAACATTGTGTTAGCGCATTGTAACACTGACATCATCCACTAACGCCAGCTCTGAGTGGAGTTTGCGACATGTTTGACGCACCTCAACAGTGAATAGCATGTGACGCACCTCAACAGTGAATAGCGAGTGCCATGTGTCGACCTGTGGCCGACGCGTGCGTTGCACATGTCAGACGTACCGCCCCTTGGGGTGATACTGTGCACCATCGAGTCTGCCAGAAAATGGCAATTTTTGGCGAGTTCCAAGTCCCTTTTTCAAGCTCTCGAGCTAATTTTCACCTCATTTCTCAAGGCTATACACATTTGTACTACTTTCAAACAATAAAAAGCAAGAAAAAACTAAGAAACAAAAGTTAAATCTCCAAAAATTTTATGGAGAGAAAATCGAAAAATCTTTGTTTTTAACCACCTAATCACGTCATCACTCTGATACTACGCGTAATACGTAACGATAATTTAGTTACGTATCCCGGATCGAATGTAAAAGGGCAAGAAACGAAAAAAAAAGCAAAAATATTTTATTTCGATCTCCGTAACTTCAAACGAACTTTTCAAAACCAAAACAAGTGCGAATCTACCGTCGTTTTTACTGGAACTCCTCTCCGAGATGTGAGTAAAGTCTTTTTATAGTTTTCTCACAATATAAGCTCTCTTAACAGATCAGAAAATCCTTATGCTTACATTTGATTATATGAGCAACTGCAGGAGACCCTAACCTTTATATATAATATCTATATCGGGTTCTTCGTCACAAGGTTGATATGAATTTGATCCACACTAATTGAGATATATTTTTTATCCAAACTTCGATTCATTGATGTAGATCATTTATTGAGTCACTTTATTATCTTTATGTGGATTAAATTACGTAACTTAACTGATAAATTATTAAAAAACTGACAAATACAATTAATAGTTGTTCAACTTTATAGAAAATGACAAAATTGTCCACCATAAGGACAATATCATTAATGTATCAGCATTCGGTGCCTATGTCTAATTAATGAAGGAAAATTGAGAAGGTTTTAGGAATATATAGAAGTCTATATCTATATCATGAAGCTATGTAGATTATACAAGCTAGCTATTTTCAGTGAGCTTGGATGATTGATAAGAAAAACAGGTGTTTACTTTCTTAGCTATTTTCTGTAAGCTATGTAGATTATACAAGCTAGCTATTTTCACAGCAAGCTTGGATGGTTGATAAGAAAAACAGGTGCGTACTTTCTTCTATTATTATTATTTTTTCTCATTAGAATGAAATTTTCATGTCAGCTGGTTCATATTCACCACTATTGAGCTCTTGGCTTGTCAGAAAGTTAGGAAATTCCAGAGCTCAACGTTCATGTGCTTTTGTCTCTATGTATTGAATGTCTTTTGTCTGTAGGTGTGAGTCATCTACCTGCCCAAGTATTTTCCTCTTTGCTCAAGGTATTGGTAGAGAGACAAAGTCTCCGCAAGTTTGCTTTGTTGGCTTCTAGAGATGAAGTTAAGAAATGAATGTGTATTTCTTTGTGCAGCATGTTCGAAGCTCTTTAGTAAGGTAACCTTTTCTACTCTAATACCTTAACCTTTGGCGGGTCTATTTATAAAACAAGAAATTAAAGGGTCTAAATGGCTTTAGATCGCATATGTTTTTCCTTTCAGCTTTGCTTAGGGTTAGGTAATACTATACTTCTAATTTAATATTTGTAGAGGTCATGGCCTTCTCGCGCTACTCGTAAATGATTCTCAGCTATGGATACATGGATTCCATGGAAATATTGAATTTCATTCATTTCACGTTTTTTAAAGATTTCATATTGAAAAAACCCATTTTTAAAAGCTAAAAGAATGTTTCATGTTCTTGTTTTCATATTCATGATATTTACATTTTAAATAAAATATAGTATATATCTATAAATGTTATCTTATAGTGTTGTTGTTTCCTTCTTTATATGCTTCTACCTCTTTGTTTTCCATAAATAAAGTAAAATTTTAGTTAACATGTACTGAAACATAATGACTATAAATCTTCCATTACAAAAAAAAAAGTATATATATAAAAAATTGGAATTCATATTTAAATAACATTTTCTTAATGCCACACTTCCCCCCCTTGCACCATTACATGTATTCAGTGAATTTGGTTCGTGTGCACCAAGTTGTGATGTAAATTTAACGCTACTTTTGTGGATGTCTTCATTGCAATTTCTACATAATCGAACATTCCTGTATAATATTGTCGTCATCTGCCTGTTGTTTTGGGTTAATTTGTGGACCCAAACTATGATGGGTAGAGAGCTTGGATAGGAAATATCCCTATTCAATACGCTCCACATGTTAAATTCATGTAGCCCCCTCCCTCGATATCATTGCCCTCTGCAAGTTACCACTCATGGTAGACATTAACATTTGGATTCTAAGGTCAAAATCAAACAAATATTTGAGAAAACGAAGTACTGACTTCTGATTAGGCTAATTCAAAGGACACAACACTACATGATTAAACATAATCTGCTTTACAGAAAATAAGGGGGTTACCTGGATCTTTATTCTTTAATTACAGTCAACAGCAATAATCTCAAGTTCAGAAAACTTGTTTATGGTCATGTGACTTTGGTCATGGTAATAGTATCCCCTTCGTGGCTATAAAAGCTAAGGCGTAAGTTGCTCAGTTTGGAGACCAAACACTACTCTTATCTTCCCTCTTCCTGCTTCAACTCCCACACTAAATAGGTTAGTGCTTGTGGGTTAACTAGCTAGTTCTAAATCTATATATTTTGGCAGACAAAATGAACGGAATGGCTAAGAAAATGAATGGAGCTCGACGACCTCATGGTCTGGCCTCAGTTCTTGCCATTGGCACAGCAAACCCAGAAAACTGTTTCAACCAAGACGAGTTTCCTGACTTATGCTTCCGAGTCACCAAGTCAGAGCACTTGACAGGCCTCAAAGAGAAGTTCAAGCGCATATGTGAGCATCATATATATTACCCCTGTTGTCTGTATGCTCTACGTTCCTTCGTCACCATATGTTTTTCACTAGTGTTTCTGCTCAGCTACTTGTTATTTATTTGATTCTAAGCTACAGGTTCACTGTTTCTGGCATGTTTATTCGTTTAGAACAAGTTCACGTACAAAATGTTCAGACAGGTCGATATGGTTTGTTTATATTTCTATGATATTTCCATTAATAATGGATGTTAACCTATAGTTTTTTACATGAACAGGTTGATATGGTTAGTAATTGCCAAACAGCTTATGTCAAACCAGTAAATAAACAACCATTTAATACAGACTTTAGTATCTCTGTCCTTTTTTGCTTGTCCATTCAACGGTCCATAACTTCAACCTGCATGTCTTATTGTTTCATGAAAATATGTGCAAGTAAAAAGAGTACTATTTTTCAACTGATGTTTTTGTAGAGTAGAAAATATATCTTAACAAAATCCCAAGAGATAGGTGAGTTGGTAAGAGGTTATTTTTGTTTAAGTGAAATTACGGGTTTGAACTTTCCCTTATATATGCAATCGTTTAAAACTTGGAGTCAGAGTTTTATTTTCTTTAAGAGACTTACCTAGTTCAAACGGGGATTAGTTTAGATATAGATGATTTAAAGATACTTTTTTTATACTTGAGACTCTTCTAAAATATCTCGTTGGTAAAAAAAAAAAAAACTTAATAATATTATTAAGTGTGCAGTCTCATCTAACATTTTTAGTATATTCCAATTTTATCTTTCATGTTTTTACGAAAAATTTGATGAATGTATGTATGTTCATTTGAAGAAGTGGTGACTAGCCTAAGAAAATAGGTTAATGAAAATACTCTTCTTAAATTAGACGTCACTTTGTTACAAGAAAAATGAAAGGAACTTGTGCATTACAAGCATTGCTCATCTAAAGAAGAAGGCAGGAGTGCAACTCTTCTCAGAGATTGCTCGAGTAGCATTCTGAAGTTGAAATTACGAAATGTAAAATCACGCAAGAGACAATTGCATCAGCGAGAAAGGACAACAATTGCAGACAGGACACCCATTTAGAATTTACTCTTGTCCTACCTCTATTTTGTTTTATATTATTTTTTAAAATGTCCACTTCTAACCCTCGTAAAGAATTAAATGTGGCACAATATGATTTTTTATTTTTTATTTTACTTGGGCTTTAAAACATTAAGAAAACTCGAACTTATATTTAAGAAACAAGTTCTATAAACTGATGTAACATCTATATTGTTGGAAAAACCATGAAAATAATTGATTGGTCCACTTAGAATAGGTAATAAAAAGTGTTGAAATATTGATAAATCTCTTCTTAATTTTAGATATTAATTATTAATTCTTTAAAATGAAAATTTCTATTTGTTAGTTATTAATTAACATCTATATTAATTAAACATAATGTGAATTAACCGATGTCCCATCGACTGGCAGGCGAAAGGTCAACAGTGAGGAAGCGATACTTGCACTTGACAGAGGAAATTCTGCAGGAGTATCCAAGCATAGCAACCTACAATGCACCATCCCTAGACGCACGTCAAGAGATCGAAGTTGCAGAGGTCCCTAAGCTCGCAGCAAGAGCAGCCTCAAAAGCCATCGAAGAATGGGGACAACCCAAAAGCAAGATCACCCATCTCATCTTCTGTTCAACTTCTGGGATAGACAAGCCTGGCGTTGACTGCCACCTCGTACACCTACTAGGTCTTCCACTGTCTGTCAACCGCGTGATGCTCTACACTCTTGGCTGTCATGCAGGTGGTACTGTGCTTCGCATCGCCAAGGACTTAGCAGAAAACAACGTTGGTTCTCGTGTTCTTGTTGTGTGCACAGAGCTCACTGTCATGACGTTTCGTGGACCGTCGGAAACTGACTTAGCTAATCTTATACGTATGGCAATTTTTGGTGACGGTGCAGCAGCCGTGATTATCGGTGCTGACCCTGACCTATCCATCGAACGACCCATCTTCGAGATATACTCAGCGTCTCAAACATTGGTTCCTAACACAAGCAAGGCAATTCATGGACGTGTTCTGGAAATGGGGCTCACGTTTTACGTCGACAAAATGGTGCCTACACTGGTGGCAAGCAACATTGAGCAATGCTTGGATAAAGCGTTTAGCCCAATTGGTATAAAGGATTGGAACTCAATATTCTGGATGCCACATCCAGGAGGGCCAGCAATTTTGGCAGAGATAGAAGCGAAACTGGGGTTGAAACCAGAGAAACTGAGAGCAACAAAGCATGTCCTGAGTGAATATGGGAACATGTCAAGCGCGACAGTGCTGTTCATATTGGATGAAATGAGGAGGAGATCGAAGAAGGAAGGGAAGGAGACGACAGGTGAAGGGCTTGAGTGGGGTGTCCTCATGGGTTTTGGACCTGGCGTGACAGTGGAGACCGTAGTTTTGCGTGCCATTTCTGTGTGAGAAGTTGCGTGTAGAAATTTAGTATAATAATTGTCGACCTTGTTCTTCTGTAGAGAGAGAGAGTGACAAAGGTCCATTTGCTGTGTTCCTGATAGTCTTGCATTGCAGCAATTTCTGTTTCTGTTGTGAAATAAGAGATCCCTGACCCTGCCACTGCCACATGTTGTCTCATTTACCCAGTAATTTAACTCCAGTCTTGTTTTCTTTTCAAAGGAGAGGAAGGAAGAGACCGATACTACTCACACCTCATATTTTTATTTCTTTACATAATCAATTTTTTTGGCTCTATAAAATATCGGTGGTCCAATAGTTCATAAATGGTGGAAAATTGGGCTGGTAACTGCGAATAGCGAAAAAATTATAAAACTTTTTTATTTGATATTTTGAAATGTTAAGATTACTAAAATTTTATAAAATGATTTAACACATAAATTATAATAAAATATAAATTTTAATTCATATCTTATTTTGAATATTCCAAGTTCCAACACTTGATTATATTTTTATTGTATCCCTTAAACTGTTTTCGAAACTAATCCATTACAACCATCATAGTCACATAAGTGTATGGTCTCTAACGATATCTATAAAATATGTTAAGAGAACTTTGCAACTGTTGCAAAGAGGGTTAGGTAAAGAATGCTAACTCCGTTAAAGTTTAAATCTATTTGAAATAAAATTTGAATATTTTAGTAATTAATTGAATTTAAATTCTAATTTTAATTAAACTTTAAATATAATTACAAGTAATTCTAATTAAATACTAATTATGCTTAAATAAAGTTTATACTTATTTATTAAATATCTCATAGTTAATTATAAAGTTTTTCAAACTTTATAATCAAGTCCAACTCGATTAAAATATCTTTAGTCTCTTCAACTCGTTATTTATATTTGACTTGTTGAGTTCTAAAATATATTAGCAACTAGTATAAATTATAACCCTAAATCATATTTAGGATTAGATAAATTAAACTTATTTAATTTATCTTTAATTCTCTAATTAAACAATTTATATTCATAAATCAAAATTGACACTATCAACACATCATAAATACCAAAGTAGTTTTTCCTAATTTTTCTATGCATAATATTTCTGCATAATTCAATTTTTCATGATACTATGTTTCCCTTACTCATAGAGTATGAAATTAATGTCTACTATGTTTTGAGTCCAATCATATTAGTTATCCACTATTAGCTATTGATTCAATTAATAATATTTGTAAACTATTTATAAAACATAATTTTAACTTGTCCAAGAATTTTCCGAATCAATAATAATCGAGAACAATGAAACATTCTCATTAATTACTTTAGTGTGATGAATCATATCTTGATTACTCAACTACTTTTATATAATTCATACTACATCCAATTAATACCGACTAAACTACCTATAATTAGAAAGTCATAAGTGATATCAAAACATAACAATCGTTATATAAGATAAATTTGGAGATCTCAATTCAAATGATCATTTATACAATTATCACAATAAGAATTTTCATAGGCATACAAGTAATGTTGCAAATAAATTTATCATATAAGATCAGTTCAGTGAACTTGCTCTCTAACAAGTACCCACAAATTTTTTTAAGTATATATATGCTTTACCCTATGAGTTCTAATACGTCCTTCATAATGAAAAACATCTTAATAGAACAATTATTAGTAACAATTTAGGATAATATATAAATACAATATGAATATCATTATTTCATTTGCAATGTATAATTATTCTTTGAATTTTATCATATGCATCTAAATATGTACAAGATAAAAAATGTTTTATATTATTTTGTCACTAAACTACAACTAACCGATTAGCTCTAGGTCATAGACCAGCAATCTTTCAATTGCACTAAGTTGATCGTTTAAGTGTCATATACCATTTTATCATATAATGATCATGTTACTGTTGGGACAATAGCCTAATGAGATAATTCTATAAAATTCCCTACAGTGAGGATTTGCTTAAATCTTACAACTTTCATCTTAATTATCACCGTAATTGAGAAAATTTGCCTAAATATGTTCTTGAATCTTTGATAAGACCTTAACTCCTTTTACATGCTCAATGACTCTAATGGTCCACAATACATTACTTTCTTGAACATTTATTGTACATCAAGTTCATCAAAGAACTTATTGATCCAATTAATCATTTCCACTAAATGAAAACTTTATTATGACTTAATTAGCAACAATTGTCACATTAGAATCCTTTAAATCTTGAATGATATTATTTTAACTAAAACATATAATTATTAGGATTTACTTCTAAAGTTAATATCCATATAACCTTAAACTCAAATATTAACTCATACATAGAATAATTGATTTCTTTAATACTTCATAAGTATAAACAATTTCCAATCTATATTATTGATCTAATTCTTGTAAGTAAGTTGTTAAATTTCAAATCTAACAAGAGTTGTTATTGGACAATTATATTTTCAACAATTGAAATTAAAATTATTGTTCTCTATGAGCAATCTTTACATACTACTATTGAAGTAAACAACTATTCTCTGTTAATCTTCTTATAGACATGATAAATTTACAATCATCTCCAAAACAAACTCTTTGAATTCATCATAAAAGTGAATCTTTCAATGTTTTATAGCCTTTCAACTATACATCAAAATTTTCAATAAAATCACTAGTTATAATTGGATAGTTAGATATAGTGAAGCCTTTATTTAATGTACATTTTTGTGCTTTTAGTAGGCTAAATCAAATAGAACAATTCCATCAAGATATAATACTTTTCTGCTCTACTCAATGTAGCTTCTTACATCTTGCTATCATAGTATCGACGTACATATTGCATGTTGTCATCAAAGTTTATGAGACATTATTTAACTCAAAATGTCAATAAGTTTTGTCATCTATATGAATTTGACACATCTTTAAAACTTTATCATCAAATCCTTAATAGAAATTATAGCAAAATTACATAATAGGCATACAGTTTTCTTTTCTAACTTTGAAAACTCTTTTAAAACATTATCCTATGTTCAAGAAATTTTGTCCACTTACTCTTAGTATCAACTATATTAAACAAGATAAATTCTACTTAGAACAAAAATATGAATGTATGAAAAACAAGTAATTGAATTATATGTCATGATTACCAAATAAGTTTAGGGCTTTAGTCCTGTATTTAGCTATTCCTATTATTTTATTCGAAATAATAACCCTTACTACTATTCGGAAAAGATTACTCCAATCTTTCTAGGAGGTTAGGATTTCATTCAAATATAATTGATCTTGAATTTGTTCAACAAACTAATTAAACTTAACTTAAGTTGATAATAACTTTATCAATCACATGTCATGTGTCTCCTAGATCCGTTAGGTGATAACTCTTGCCAAAATATATCTTACATATTTTTCCTGCAGCACTCCACTCCTGCAAGACCTGAATCCAACCTTAATGGCTGATATTTGAGTTCGTGCCCCGTAAGGGTGGTGTGCTAGAATACTCAATTGGTCAAAACTTAGTATACATTTTTGTGTAAAATTTACACACGTGTATATAGAAATTAATAATCGAAATGGGCCATTCTAATCATAAACTTATTCAATTACATCAATACAATCATTAATATTTCAATAGTCATTTGGGCCCTTTCACAAATATAAAACACTTTAATCATTTCAGAATACAAATTTATACAAAAAGTTGCGAAAAATACAATTCAGTACAAAAACAAAAAAATGCAATGCAGACGCGAACTGATCCCGACCTCTATCCTTCATTTGAATGTTGTGGGGATACTTCTGTTGGCCTGATGAGGTATTTTTTTATCCTGAAAAATATTTGTAAATTTTGGATGAGTTTTGTGAATTCAATGAGTGACCATCATCGATGGCTCACCCAGTCACATAACACATAATTCACAATATTTCATATCCAATACAATTAAATCATTCATATTATGCACATGTAATGCACATGAGACTCACTTTCTATTTATTACTTTGTTGTGACCAAGTGTCTAACTATCCTATATAGGGCTCATTAATAATTGTCTCATATAAGGCTCATTAATAACTGTCCCATATAGGGCTCATTAAACATTGAGCCTGAGGTTTTGAATCACTTTTAAGCTCGAGGCTCTTTTTCACGTTGAGCTTTAAGCTCTGTTCGACGGCTACTCTGGTCACAACAGTCATTATGTTTCATACATTCGTGAAATGAAATGCATCAATTACATTCGCTTGATCCCATTCAATCACATTCCCATGTCATCGAACCTTAGTCTGGCATTCAACATTAAGTTGAAAAAACACTTACATTCATATGCAAATGCACATTCATAATATATTTATCATCGAACCGTGGTTCAACATCTAACAGTCAAAGTATGCACACTTATTTCATCTCATTCACATACAAATAGCACTTCAATGTCCTAATCAAATATCACAATCATCGGACCTTCTGTCCGAAAATCAATACAGTCAATCACATTCATACAATCATTCATTAATCAATTAATACAAAAATTCAAAACAAACATACAATAAGATGAGATCATCTAGGTCTACTCACAAGTTTCTTCCGAAGCTGGTTGTCGGAAGGTTGACGTTTTAGTTGCTTCTCTATAACAAATAATATACACAATATCAGAATTTCTTCAATCATAAGTATCTAATGATGCACCTGTATGAAATAACTTATGTACAATATATGTTCATGACAATCTCGAGTATCTTTCCCTTATTCCGATCACATTATCAGTCTTATATCCAAAACTCATCTAAATATGGTTCATGCTTAGATTTATGCCTCACTAAAACCATCGAAATCACAATTCATTATTCATTTGGAATCCTATAGATCCAGACATAATCAAAACACCGAAGTACGTTCAGTGAATTAACCCCAGTTGATAAAACTTTAAAAACGCACTCACTATACTCGTTTCACGTTTCTCACTCAATCTTTCTCAATTCATTTCCGACGGCTAAGATTTTTCAGTGGAGATGTAAGGAAATGTGTTACGAGTCCCATAGTTCAAGATTCAATTCATTTGGGTGTCTAGAGAAGAAATTATGTCCAGACGAAAAAAAGACAGAAGGAGCGAAACTCAGAAGAAGCAAAACACAAAAAAGTAAAAAGACAGAAGAAGTAAAACTCAGAAGAAGACACATCGGCAAAGCACAAAAGAAGGCACGTCAGCAAAACACAAAAGAAAACGCATCAGCAAAACACAGAAGAAGACGCGTCAGAAAAATATAGAAGAAGTAAAACTCAGAAGGAACAAAACACAGAAGGAACGAAACACAAAAGGAACAAAACACAAAATGAACAAAACACAGAAGAAGATGACGTCATCACAGAAGAAGAAAAAAGGCAGAAGAAGCAAAACTTAGAAGAAGCAAAACTCAGAAGGAGATGATGTCATCACAAAAGAAGCAAAAAAAGACAAAAGAAATAAATTTCACTTTTGAACATCTTCCCTTATAAGGACCCTGACTTCCAGCTCAGATGTCCATAGTTTTCATACTATATACTGTTGGGAAGATGAAAAAGAAGATTTATATAACTTTTATGAAGGCCATTTTTTTACGAATCTATCTAGATTGGTACAGAAGTTTTATTGAAATTTCAGATCAAGTTATTGCTATCTCAACTCCAACATCTTTTTCTTCACCTAATCACTAATAATCTTTTAAAAACTAAAATTAACACTATATCCAAATCTTTCCTCCCAACCACACAATATTTATGAATATACACTTAAATGTCATTTCCATACAGATGATAGTAGTTCGTCAACTTTCTTTCATAAATCCCTAACTCTAAAGGATTTATTCATTACTTACCTTTTGAAAACTTCAAAATCTTCAAGCCCTAAATTCCATGCAATTTACGTACTTCACTGAATACAATGACCATCTTTTGGTTTTTCTTAGGGTAGAAGACATAAATAACAAAGTGGGTTTCGTCTAGGAAGGAAAATAGAGAAATCTCTTAGAAGGGGTTCAATGGAAGACTCTATATGTCGAAAGAAAACTTGAAGATGATCCCAATGAAAAATGAGCTTAGACATATAACTTAACATTTCAATTCTCAGAGAATAGTAGCCTACTTCTAATAAAAGTATAAAACCTAAGTGACTTTTGAAACTAACTCCCTTAAACTCTCATCTTTACAATCCAACTATCTTCAAGTCTTCCCTTGATGTCTTTTTCTTATTTTCCAAAATTTATGCCTAAATTCACCAAAATTTTCAATACAATATTCTTACTAACCAATAGAATTTTCAATATAAATAAGTTCAAAATCTTCAAAACACCTACAAATCACCACTCAATCAAATTATACCCAAAATTATTCATGAATGCATGTACAATTATTTTCATGTGTCACAACTTCATTATTCATATGTATGTGTAGGACATAATATGAATGAATATAAAAATGCATTCCTATTTTCTCCGTAATCTCTCACATTTATAATTTTAGCCTTAACATGGGTAACGGGATGTTACAATTCTTAACTCTACCTCCAAATTCAAGTGATCATGAGTTTACTCATATTAATACACAAATTTAGTTAAGTAGAATCCACTGTCATAAGACTAAATATATTCGAGTTAAAGCAGCCTTGAGTTTGCTTAACAAGCATAATAATAAACAAAACTCTAGTTTATTCTTATAACAATGGAAGACAATAATCATGTTCAAACATGTATTTAATATTTGTAACAAGGGATTTAATTTTGTTCATCTCATCAAACAGAAAATTACATGTAATAATATCACATACATAAAACATGCAATTTAACATACACTTAATTTATACATCAAACATATAAATAAAGTATACAACTTATGTACTGATAATCAAATTATATATAAAAAATATCAAGCTTCATTTAATTCTAGTTATTGATCTTCATAATCTTTTTTTTTAGGTAAGATCTTCATAATCTAAAACAATATTTTCAACTTCTTAGAAAAATTAAATTAAATTAAGCTCATTGATTCCTAAACATATTAAATTCATATTTCAAATAAAAATTTAATTTGATTTGAAAACAATTTTTAAATCCAATGGGAAACTATTTTCAATTACTTTGACTTCTTTAACAAAATTAATTGAAATAATTTTTAGCAAATTATTCTTCTTACTCATTATAATTTAAAAAAACTCCTTTTAAAAATTTAACAAATAAGAAACTATAATCAATTTAGAAAAGTATTTCTAATCTAATTAGAAAATATTATTATTTAATTAGAAAACTATTTTCTAATATTAAAAGGAAACTATTTTCAAAATAAAATTTTTTAAATTTAATTAATAAATTCCTTTATATTATTTATGTAGATATTAATTTCGTAATTAACTAAAAATTTTTCTTTAATAAATTAAAATTTTTAAAATATTAAGAAAGTTGGTTTTTTAATTAATAAATGAAAAATTCAAAATTTAACCAAGAAATTTACCTTTTTCTAATAAATCAAGAAACTTGTTATCTATAAATAAAGAAATAATTTCTAAATAAATAAAATTATAAATCTCTAAACAAATGAAATCATAAATTTAGTTTATCTCAATCATATTGAAATAAATAAATATAATAAAGAAATACCTTTTCTAATTACTTAAGAAAACAATTTTCTTAATTTTAAGGAATCTAATTAATTCTAATTTTAGAAATTATTTTTTCAAAATTAATTAGGAATCAACGTAATTACTAATCTTAATCAAGTTTAAAAATAATTTCTTTAATTTTAAAAATTAAGATCTCATCTTAATTAATATAATCTCATTATATTAATTATAACATAATTTAATTAGGAAACGTAACTCTTAAATAATTTGCTTGATTTTAATTAATTTTTTGATAATTAATTTTGGTTAGCTCAGTGGTATGAGGCGTGGGTCATGCACCCAACAAAACCATGAGGTCACAGGTTCGACTTCCCACGAAGGAGGGGCTAAATCTAGAACCCGACGTGATCAAAAGGGACAAAACCCAATAGTGCGGGCCCACCCAAACTAAATTTAATTTAATAATTCAACTCTTTGAAATATTAAAATAAATTACAAAAAATTCTAACAAATTAGAAAACACTTTTCCAAATTTATTATGAAGTTAAACCTATTTAATCCCAATTAAATTAATTAAATTAAAAAAGAGGGAATTGTGATGCGCGTACATAACAAATTTTTAGTGATGCGTGTACAGTAAACGCGACAGCAGTATTTTTCCCCAGAAGTTATGTTTACAATTGTCCCATCATTTTTTCAGCTAGGTTTTTTGTGTCTTGTACAGTGGGACTCCTGTCACCACTGCCATCACAACTGCCATCGCCTACCACTTTGCGTCACCAGTCCTGCAACAGCCACCCGTGACGATGCCAATATTTTTGGAGCTGGTGACGTTTTGGGACCTCCATCCCACTGACCAATGTTTTCCAAAAATTTCAAAACCTCAACCAGTCTCCACTAGTTTTTTCATGTTTTCCAGTAGCCATAAACAACGTGTTTTCCATAAATTTTGGGCTTATTATTGTTTACAATTGTCTAATGTTCCATGAAATTGTTCCTTTTTTTTTTTTGACATTAAAATTGTTCCATATATTGTTTACCAGTTAAACAATTTCAATTCAATTCCAAGTTGACCGGTAAGATTTAAAATTTTCAATCTAAACTTTTCATATTAAAATTAATCAGATCTAATATGATATTTAAATTTTATGATTTTAATTCTTTAATTAAAGATCAACAATAATCAAACAATTTAATCGAATTAAAGTTGACTCTAATATTATTGTTGAAAAATCGGGCCGGAATCCAATTCTGTGTGCAGCGGATAATTACGAAATTTTTGTTTTATTTTCCAAAATTAAGATCACTAAAATTCTATAAAATTATTAATGCATAAATCATAATAAAGCATGATTCTTAATTCATACCTTATTCTAAAATTTGATTATATTCTTATCATATCTCTCGAATCGATTCTGAAACTAGTCCATTTCAATCACCATGGTCGTATAAGTGTTCGACCTTTAACGAAATCCATATAACTAGTTGAGAAAATTCTACAATTTTTTACAGAGAGAGTTAGGCAAAAGGTACTACTTTCATTAATGCTTAAACCTATTTATAATAAGTTTTGAACATTTTAGTATTTTAATTGAAATTAAATTCTAATTTTAATTAAACTTTAATAAGAGTTACAAATAATTATAATTAAATATCAATTATAACCAACTACGATCTAATATCTCATAGTGATCCATATTTATTAAATATCTCATATTTAATCAAAAAATTTCTCGAACTTTACAATCAAGTCTAACAATTTGATTAAAATATCTTCTCTCTCTTCAACCCGTTCTTTATGTATGACCCGTTGAGTTCCCAAATATGTTGGTAGTGGATACAAATTATAACCCTAAATCATATTTAGGATTTTATATATTAAACTTTTTAAATTTATCTTTAATTCTATAATTAAACAATTTATATTCATAAATCAAGATTGACATCTAGCAAAATATCATGACTATCTAAATATTTAGGAAGGTCAAAGTAGTTTTGACTAACCTTTCCGTGCATGATTTTTTCTTATAATCCAATCATTTCTCCATATAATGTTCCACTTTGTTAGGGAGCTATGAATTCATGCATCGCATGCACACAAAGTAGCGGAAGTGTTACAATTTAAACTCCAACCCTACGACATCCTTAAAAATCCAGAATCTTAGATGCATGCATACACAGATTATAAGAACATGAAATTTCAGTACATGCACTTTTGATAATGCTCCTCCTTTCTTTAATCTTCTCCTTGTTTGGGTTGTAGCAAACGTCAAACACTTTCCTTGATTACTCAAGAACACGCAAAGATGAAGAAAAAACAGTGAGTAAGGGTGGTTAGAACAACAAACAACATGAGTTCAAGTAGATGCTCGAATGGAGAGATAGATCAAGATTATGTTGCATGCAATTTGATTCACGTAACAATTGCATAAATTGCATGAACAAGACTCATGACCACTTCTCACTAACTCCAGAACACTTCTAGACCCCTTATCCTCTCACTTGAGTGTGTTTTTAACTTGTTAGTTCATGTGTACATAAGTGAAGAACTCACTTATACATCATCTATATACTTTAATGACAGCCATGTACCCTTTGTTTTTCATCCGATATTTTATGCATGTGACCCTTAAGTTTCCGATTATTGTGGGCACTTGAATTAGCTCTTAATTTGAGCAAATCATGGATGGCTTCATACCACTTGAATTAACTCTTAATTCAAGCAAATCATGAATGGTTTCATGATGCTAATTTAGCATAATATAAGTGGATTAACACACGAACTTTTCAATAGTTAATTATTCGACTGACGAATGTTTTTATAGATAATTATTGTTCAATTCTTTCCTTCACCATTCTATACCCTACCTAGTTCGAAGTATGGGCTACGTCATTTCAAATACAAAACACTTGTAATCATAATGTCATTTCATTACCAAATCATTTACATACTCGTTGTACAACACTTGCGGAAATATAGTTCAAAACAATAATCATTAAAGACATATGCAGATGCAAACCGATCCCAACCCTTAGTACATATTTGATTTCAGTGGCTATACTCCAATTGACCTAACTAAATATGTCCTCTGAACATGAAAATTATTGCAAATTATTGGATGAATTTTTGCAAACTCGGTGAGTGACCATCCTCGATAGTTCACTTAATCACAATACACATTCAATACATATAACCATATAATTTACATCACTTTTAGCAATGTATCATGTTGAGTCACATACCTTTTACATTCACTTACGCAAATAGTCCATTCTCATTCAAATACATGTCTACAATATGTTCACATATCCCATTTGTATTCAAATACATATCCAATATATTTAAGTCAAACAATTTAATCAAACTATCACTTCATTACACTTGAATAAAACACAATCATTGGTTTAATACCATGTATTCAAACATGTAATATTCTTATAGTTCAAATCCACTTGATAAGTATCAATTACTATCACAAATATCTCATTTCTTAGTTAAATAGTTCGGTTATATAACAACATTTACACAGCTTTGTAAATCATTCAATGAATTCAAATCATATGCAAATGCTATATGAATAAGACTCACATTCATTTTTCTTGTTGTGATTGTGTACTTTTTACAATATACCGAAGCATCGGACTCAGTCAGTTAGTCTGTGACTCATTGATCACAATGAGCCATAGGTTCGAACCACATATATGGGAGCTTAAAGCTTTTATCGGTAACAATATTACTATCAGTAGCAACATCAATCATATCTCCTTTAGATTACATACATTGGAATGAAGTGCATGCCACAATTCAATCATCAAATTCAATCACTTTCATTTTCATGTAATATAATAGTATATCAATCACAGTATCAATTACAATAACAGTCACAATAGCAGTAGTCATCAGACTAGGTCCGACATTTAATTTTTCTGTTGAGAATCAAAAAAAATATTTAGGCAGTCGCATTCACATTCAAACATCACTTCCAATGTCATTAGCTTCCATGATCTGAAAATGTCTAGATGTGGATGTTTATCATGTACATCAAGATTATGCAATACCCACGTTGCACACACATTACAACTTTGCATAATCATAAATATTCATTTATGCATAAATGTGTATATGGACTATGTACAATGCATGTTCAATGACATTCTAGGTATCTTTTCATTATTTTCACCACATTATCATTCACTTATCAAAACTCACCTAAGTATAATGTGTACTTAGGGTGTGCTCCTTAATAAGACAATTTGAATCCAATTTCATAACTTCATTGATCATTTCAGTTTTTTTTAAAACAAACTTTTGGGTCAACCTTTAATGATTATTCAGGCCAAGTAAATGGAGTAATTTGGCAACACTTCCTTCTAGATAATTGTTCCTCTATGTCTTAAGTTTCTAATGACACTAAAATCATTTAATTTGGTTCATTACTTTATGAGTTATGTTTATAATACCATAGACTGTGTACATTTGAAATTTGGCTACTGCATGATCATGCATTCAAGTTATACACCTCATATCTCTCAATTACAATATCTAAAAATTACAAACTTTATACCAATTTAAATCTAAGAGAATAAGATACACCTTTGACAAAGATACCTTTGTCTAATTCAGCCTACATCAATACAGTTTATTCAATAACAATAGGATATGATTTCTGTCCCTGGTAGTGTTACAACCTAAGGAAAAACTCAATTTCATGCCAATTTTGAAAGTCTTATAAATAGAATTAAAATCTGATTTCTTCAAGAAAGTTGTAGAAATTTGTCTCAAGTTTAATCTAAAGAATCAATCCATTTAGAAATCGACAGATCAAGATATAATCAAAATACCTAAGCATGTTTAATGAAAATTCTCTAGTTCATAACATTCCAGCACATTTCCTCACTTTCATCCAAAACTCATCAATCAATCTCTATTATAACATGTCATAAACAATAGTCTTTTACTTACTTGTTCAGTTCTAATCCCAGCTCAAAAAAACAGGACTCCGAACGTGCAAAATCATCACACATTCAAGGTGAAACTAGGAAGGATTTTGGCTAGGGTAAAAGACCACAATAAGAACTACAATATTCTGGTTCTATAGCTATCTTATGAAGGATAAAAGCATGGATTTGGTGTGGCAATTGATCATAAGTGAAGAAAAACTCCAGAGTTATGAAAGAGAGTGTATTTCAGTGGAGAGAGTAAGGAAAGAAGGAAATGAACTCAACAAAAACATTTTTGCATTAGCTTGACACGTTAGGTGCTAGATGTCACCTTTTCCTAATAACATTTTTCCTTAGACATGCATCATATTTGTCCACTCCATAAGCTTCCAAATGTCACCTAGTTACTTGTCCATTTGTCACTCATTCATTTATGCCATTTATCAATTAATTACCTATGCCAAAAGTCACTCAATTATAGGCTAAATCATCCTATTTTTTCATGTAGCAATTTATCCTACCACATGGCATTTGTCCTGGTCCAAATGTACATTTTAATCCATCAATTTCGTAATCCATAACATTAATTCCAATTTACTAATTGAAATCCAAACATACCAAAATTCAAGACATACCAAAACGTAATTCACATCGTGATCACTTAATATTTTTTCATATCCCGGAATAAGTCAATAAATGCATATACAATCATTTTAATGTGCAAAACTCAATATCCACGTGTATGTGTATGTCATATTTTGCATAAGTATGAAATGCTCTTTTTAATTTCTCATTAAAATCACTTATATACTATTTTGGCCTTAACATGGATAACGGGATGTTACACATAGACTCCTGAGTAATAACCTCGACAAGAAGTCGTGGATATCATCTACCTTTACCAGAAGTAGTGAATCCTTTACTGGCTACCCAATTGCCTTCAAATATTAATAGTTGTACCTAATCACCACCCTATGAGCAACCTCATTTTGAGACAACAAAGAATGGTGTCAAAGCACATGATTAGTGTCCAAGATATCCTTGAGTACCTCAAGTCTAAAGATATTTGTTGTAACAGCCCATACCACTTGCCCACAGATATTTTTCACTTTGGGTTGCCCCTAGGGCCAAACCCCTCACACTTTTGATCTTAGGGTAACCCAAAGCGCACTATATTTGTAAGAGAGTAGTCTGGGCTGTTACAAATAATATCCGAGCGGTTACTCAAATTGTTGTACCAGCTAAATTGGTCCCTAAAGAGGGCTAGACCCTAAGGGAGTGGAGACTGTAAGATCCCATATTGGTTGGAGAGAAGAACGAAGTATGCCTTATAAAGGTATGGATACCTCTCCACCATAAATGTGTTTTCTCAAAGGTAGGAAGAGCAAAACCGTGAGAGTTTTGGCCCTAGAGGCATCCTAAAGCGGACAATATCTATGAGCAGGTAATCTGGGCTCTTACAAATGGTATTAATGTCGATACTCGAACCATTGTGCCAACTAGACTGGACCTTAAAGAGGGTTAGGTCCTAAGGGGAGTGGAGAGTGTGAGATCCCACATCGGTTAGAGAGGAGAACGAAGTATGTCTTATAAGGGTAAAGATACCTCTCCCCCTAAAAAGCATTTTTCAAGGGAGGGAAAAGCAAAATTATGAGAGATTTGACCCAAGGGGCAACCCAAAGCAGACAATATCTGTAGGCGGGTGATTTGGACTGTTACATTTGCACCATTGCTATGATGAAATTAATTGCTGACATTTGATAGATCATCCATATGATAATCTCATAGTAGGTTATCCGATGTACTTATGACTCTTAGTAAGCATCCACATGTTAACTCTAAACATCTCATGCTTACTATTTGTAAGATCTACTACTTGATCAAATCAAGGAGTATAAAATGTGCTAGTCTATCTGAGTTAATAATGTTATGTCTTATTAATCCTATGACTAGGGATAATTTAGATACTAACATAATTGTACATGATAAGAATCTCATTATCATGATCTCATCATGATTTCCTTCATGTTATGTTTTGTATCATGGACTTCATTTATTCGATTTAAGATTGACATCAATTCATAAATAAACGAACATCAAATTAATGAAAAATTGCCTTTCACTTTATTAATCAAAATAAAGTTTGTACAAAAGTGTTAAAGGTGATTGCCTTTAGAGCATTGCTCTAACATCTCTCACTTGCACTAATCTCAATTGCCTTTGTATGTAATACCATAGGTGAGTATATTAGAATCAAATTTCATTTGAGGAAGTGGCTTAGTCAAAGGATTAGTGATGTTTTGATATGTGGGCACTTTCTCTATCTTCACATCACCCCTATCAATTATCTCCCTGATCAAGCAATATCTCCTGGGTATGTGCTTGGACCTTTGATGAGATTTTAGTTCTTTGGCTTGAGCAATAGCCCCATTGTTGTCACAGTACAACAATATCAGGTCTATAATGCTTGGAACCACTCCAAGTTCCATTATGAACTTATTGATCCATACAGCTTCTTTTGCCGCTTTCGTAGCTACAATGTACTATAACTCGGTCGTAGAATCTGTAGTTGTCTCTTATTTGGAACTCTTCAAATGGACTGCTCCACCATTCAGTGTGAAAATGTAACTTGGCTAGGATTTGGAGTAATCTTGGTCAGATTGAAAACTGACATCTGTATGTCCACTCACTACAATATGTCCATCTCTATATATCAAGAATACATCCTTAATCCTTCTCAAGTAATTTAGGATATTCTTAACAACCACTCATGTTGGAACCCCACCCAGGTGGATCACGGGTCTCATGTCCTACGTGACGCCCGGACACGCATCCCACGAGGGAGGGTATTCCTCACCACAAATATATATACTTGTTTCGACATTAAAACTGCATAATCATAAACCTTGTGCTTATAATCTTGTCGGTTCCTAAGCTGTACCTTCACACTCGTGGTGAGCGCACACTATGTAAACCTCACAATCATAAATTGACTTCTTCATATAAATTGTAGCCCTAATCCTCAAGTTCGTTTTGCAACAAGAATCACCTCAAATGGAGTTGTATAACTCAAGTTATGCTTTAAAAACCTAGAAGA
>JANJEY010000003.1:58449611-58463648 GCA_024703695.1 Erythroxylum cataractarum | reverse complement strand
CCACTTGCGGGCAGGCGGGAGAAGCCTATATAGGTGCACCTATCACATAAAGGACCACCCTAAACCCATAGAAACATACATATCACAACATTCATGCCTTTCATGTATAGAAGTCATTAATGAACCTTGTAACATCAATTTTCACATAATTGTCTAAATCACATATTCAATCACTTTTTCACTTGTTTAACAATCATACACACATTTGTATATTTCATATTCATTTAAACCATTTCAAGAAATACAAGCAACATTAATAATTCATTTTAAAGTATTCAATAGTATTTATTAAGGAACTTTAACAAGTTTATTTACTCAACTATTAAGAAATTACCCACCTTAATTCTTTAACCTTGAATTTGATCAAGTGGCCCTTCTTCTTGCTCAAACAACTTCTCTTCACCTTCATTAAGCAAGTAAGAACCCAATTAACATGGGATATCCCAAGATTAGACAATTCTAGGAGGAGAAAACATGGAATTAAGCTATCCTAACTATACCCAAACCTTACCTAAGCTATAAGCATCAAAATCTACTCAAAAATCCAAAGAAACTCACATTTTTCTTACCTTGAAAGGAGACCCACGAAAATTCCTATCTCCCTTGGCTTGGATGAAAACTCTTAACTCTTTCTTTCTCTACTCCTTCTAAACACTCTACTACCCTTCACTAATCAAGAAAAACCTAAGGACCTATGCTCTTTCTTCTTCTTCTTCTTCTTCTTCTTTCCCTACACGACTCTCACTCTCCCTTTCTCTAGAAAATTCGTGAATCCTCTTCTCAATTGCCTAACACATGTCTTTTTAATATTAAACTCTTAAGCTCCAACTCATCACTTATCAAAACTATGTAGTTTTGATGAAACTTCCCTTTCCCTCTTACATATACGATTCTCCCTCACATTCTTCTTCTTTCTTTTTATTTTAAATAAAACTTATAAAGACCAAAATAGCCTTCCACCCTTGCCTTAGTCTTTAAAACCAATAGTGAAATACCTAAAATGCCCCTAAGCCATTTTATTCCTTTCAACTTCTAACAACACTTCAATTCTAATTTAAACTAATCCCTCATTTAATTTTCATCCCATTAATCACCATAAACCTCAATTTATTTCAACAAAAAGGAAAATTCAAATTAAACCTAAAAAATAACATAAACATGCTTAGTACTATTCGGGGCCCAACAACTCATTGACACTTACCAGGATCTGATTAATATCTGCTCGTAACACTTAAAGTATACGATATATCGGGTCTTGTCATAACATAGTATACATAATTGATCCTATTACAAAAGCATACAGGATCATACTCATATGAGTCCTCTCATCTTGAGTCTTGGGACACATAGATTTTGAGAGTTTTATCCTATGAGTCATGGGAAGAAACCCTCTCTTGGCTACTCCATGTTAAATCTCTTTAACACTTTATCTATATATGTAGACTGTGAAAGACCTAACAACTTCCATGATCAATCTCTATAGATCTTAATTCCCAATATATAAGTTGCTTCTCTAAGGTCTTTCATGAAAAAATTTTGGGACAACCAAATTTTGACTTCAAACTTGAGACATCATTTCCTATTAATAATACGTCATCCACATATAATACAAGGACTATAATAGCACTCCCATTAACTTTCTTATATATACAAGGTTCATCAGGATTTTGTGAGAAACCAAACTCTTTAATTGTCTCATCAAATCGGATGTTCCAACTCCTAGATGCTTGCATCAGTCCATGCTTCAGTCCATAAATGGATTTCTGAAGTTTGCATACCTTTTTGCCATCTTTGGATATAAAGCCCTCAAGTTGTATCATATACACATCCTCAACTAGGTTTCCATTCAGGAAAGTCATCTTGATATCCATTTGTTATATCTCATAATCATAATGAGCAGTAATAACTAGGAGTATTATAATTAATTTAAGCATAGCTACAGGGCTAAATGTCTCATCATAGTCAACTCCTTGTCTTTGATGATAACCTTTAGCGACTAGCCTCGCTTTATAGATAATCACATTATCATCCATGTTGATTTTCTTCTTGAAAATCCATTTGCACTTTATGGGTTTTAGCCCTTCAGATGGTTCAACCAAAGTCCATACTTGGTTTTCAAACATGGAATCCATTTCAGACTTCATGGCTTGAAGCCATTTTTTAGATTCTAAACTCTTCAGAGCCTCTTCATAGGTTGTAGGCTCATTATCCTCTATAAGCAATACGTCATTTTGTTCACTTACAAAAAATCCATATCTCTCTGGAACATTGCGTATCTTACTTGAACTACGAACATTTTGTGTGTCAAAAAATTCAACTGTTGTCTAATATTTGTGAACAACAATCTCAAGTTTAAGCAATTGATCTGTGTCTATTTGATTATCATAAACTTCATCAAGTTCAACTTTGCTCTCACTGTCTTCTCTTAGAACAAATTCTTTCTCTAAAAAGACAACTTGCTTTGAGACAAACACCTTTTGCTATAAAGCATTGTAGGACTAAAATCCAATTGTTTTCTTAGGATATCCTACAAACAGACATTTATCAGATTTTGCTTTAAGTTTGTATGATTAAATCCTCTTCACGTAAGCCAAACAACCCCAAATTTTAATATGAGAAAAATAGGATTTTTTGTTAGTCCATATCTCATATAGAGTAACATCAACTTTTTTAGAAAGGACTCTCTTTATCACATAAACAACAGTCTCGAATGTATGACCCCAAAAGGATTTCGGTAGATCTATTAAGCCCATCATTGATCTTACCATATCTAATAAAGTTCGTGTTCTCCTTTCAACCATATCATTATGCTGCAGTTTGTAAGGTGGAGTCTACTGGGATACAATCCCATTATCCCTGAGATAAGTTAGAAACTCCTCGTTCAAGTATTCACCACCTCGATTTGATCGAAGTGTCTTAACACTTTTACCGAGTTGTTTCTCTACTTCATGTCTAAATTGTTTGAACATTTCAAATGCTTCAAACTTGTATCTCATTAGATACACATACCCATATCGTGAATAATCATTGATAAAGGTAATGAAGTACATAAAATCACCTCTGGCATGAATAGACATCAGATCACCTACATCATAATGTATTAGGTTTAATAACTCATTCGCTTGTTCACCCTTTCCTTTACAGGGTAATTTAGTCATTTTGCCTAACAAACAAGATTCACATATGTCATATCATTCATAATCAAATAACCCTAAGCTGCCAATCCTGTGTAGCTTAATTATGCATCTCTCACTTATATGGCCAAGTCGACAATGTCATAAGTACGATGATTTTAAGTTATCACGTTTTTATCTTTTATCGTCATTGATATTTAAAATTGGATTACACATATCTAATATGTACATATCATTGCATAATGTAGCAGTACCATACAACATTTCATTCAACTTAATTAAACAACAATTGCTTGAAAAAGTTAAATGAAATCCCGTTTTCTTAAAACATAAAACAAATACAATATTCTTTATTACAACGGGTACATAATAGTAATTATCCAAAATTAACTCTAACCCACTAGGAAGATACAAAACATAGGTTCCTACAACTAATGCAGCTATTCTTGCTCCATTTCCCACACGTAGGTCCATCTCTCCCTTCTTGAGCGATCTACTATTCCTGAGACCCTGCATATCAACACATATATGTAAGCCACATTCAATATCTAATACTCAAATGTTATGATCAGAAATAGTATTAACCTCAATGAAAAATAACATACCTGAAGTAAACGGTGGAACATCTACTGCCTTCTTCTGCTTCAACGATTTTAGATAGGCTATGCAGTTCCTCTTCCAATATCCTTTCTTGTTACAATGGAAGCATATCCCCTTTGGTGTAGTCTCCTTTACCTTTTTCTTGGCTACACCTCCCACTGGCTTCTTAGACTTCTTCTTCTTTTGGTTCCTTTTGTAAGAATTAGAAGGAGAGTCCACAACATCATAGCCTTACTGTCTTTCTTGACAGTTTGCTCAGTTGTTTTGAGTAGATTAATCAACTCAAGTGTCGAGGTATATATTAGGCTCATTTGATAGTTAAGCACAAACTGTGAATAACTATCAGTCAAATCAGTCAGAATTAAGTCTACTTACTTCATGAGTCATTATTAAACACAAACTAGCTAACCTCTCAATGTATCCATTCATCTTCAACGCATATTGTACTGGAAATGATCCCTTAGCCATCTTAGAGTGAAAAAGCAGCCTCGAGGTCTCGAACCTTTAACATTTGGGCTTGCTCATCAAATAATTCTCTTAGATGGTAGACTATGGTATGAGCATCCATAGCCTCATACTGCTTTTGCAGTTTCGATGACATAGAGGCCAACATTATATAGCTAGCCAACTCACTATCATCCAGTAGCTTCATGTAAGCTTTTTGATCCTCATTAGATGCATCGGTAGTAGGGGCATCGACAAATGGTTCATCTAGGACATATCTTAGTTTTGAGAACAATTCTCAAATTTTGTAGCCAATCTAAGAAGTTAGGTCTCAAGAGTTTGTTGTAGTCTAATAGAGAGCGTAGGTACATGCTGGACGAAGACATCGTGGCTATTCAATAACCTAGAAGAACGAGAAAAAGTGTTAGAATGTACACTAATGCATATTAGAATCTACACAAATGCATATTAATAAGGTCTTTAATCACATACATTATAGGTCCCATTATTTTTATACAAATCCATAGCCCTTACTATGAAATCAAGAGAAATTATAGTTTTCCTAATGGGTCGATATCCAATATCACTAAGAATGGCCTTGGGTTTGCCCAACAAGCCATCTTATGTCAATCGGTAGGTATCATTCATACCAATTGCATTCAGTTATGCAACTATTGACTTGTGTCATCAATTGTTGATTTAACACACTCATTGAGTTATCAACTCTTGATTCGTATACATCCCATATATATAACCCAACTTCGCTCTATCCACGTTGATCTTGGGTTTGCCCAAAAAATCAACGCTTCTAGTTAGGACCAACCCATTAATCCAAAAATCTAATTTCTATGGTTTGAACATATTCATGTAGAACAGACTTAGGTTTGCCCAACAACCCAACTATAAAAGAACTCTGGTTCTTGCCATATCAATAGAATGTGTAAGTCCTAATATTTCAATTGAGGAATTTGTTCTTAAGCCTCATCAATATATATATATATTCAGATTATGGACAACTTAATTAAATTGAGCCTATGCCCATAACCACCCTTAAAATGCATCTAATGCATGTATCATATAAAGAAGGTTTAATTTAGGTTATGACTTGACAATGCATCAAAAGTTCATGATTCGATTCAACTCTTAAACCGAATCGGGTACTAGTGTTAGTCTCGATTAATTCGAATTATGAAAGTGATTCGATTAGGAACTCTAAAATTTCAATTATTTTGATGTCCAAAATAAACACTTTAATTTTAGTACACGTCTTTTGTCACACTAGAAATCCAATGCTCTACTTGGATTTATTCTAAATTATTCCTAAGGGTTTGCAAAATTCCTGAACATCAATTATTCATCTAAAACATCTCTATGTTATCTCAAATTCATCAAGACAATTTCGGCACAAGCCAAAAAATATGTTGACGGCCAAAATCATCAAGATAAATGAGCTAACCTACTAGACACTAAGGATAGATTCGATGTCCAAAAATTTTCCAGAACCCTAATTTGAAGCACATACACTTACGATGCTACTTCATTTTAAGGTTTTATAATCAAAACTCATACACATATTTCATTAAACAAGTCAACTCCATCAACTTTTAAAAAGTTGACCAATGTTGACTTTGACTTGATTTATTAATTGAATCAAATTTAATTAATTCTGGAAAATTTTCAAAGTCTTATACACATTCTAAATGTGCCTAATAAAAAATTAAAAGAAACTAATTCCTAGGAATTATTTATTAACTTAGTGGGATCAACTAGCACATCATATGTCTATGACACTTGTCATATTACTTCTAACACTAGTCATACTCTACATCATATATTGATAAGATAATCACTTTAACAACGAGCGTCATGCACCTCATACACGTGGAAAAATCTTATCTTGCATGTCCATGTAGAAAATTCATTAAAAAATTTATAAAAATTAATATGGAATTTACAAGCATGCATGTTCATAAGATTTTTAGAATTTTCCAGAACTTTATACATGCATCAAGCCGAAACTAAAATCATAATAAAATAGCAAATGACATTCAATTGGATTTTCCTTTTACAGAAACATGAAATAACACCTTATAAACATTTATGTTAAAGAAAATTAGAAAAAAAAAGTTTTTTAGAATTATTAAGAAATTTTCAAAATTAGCACTTGCATTCAGTTTTTCAAAAATTCCCAAAAACCAACATATGAACAGACTAGATATTAATTCGAAATAAAATAGCAAATGACATTCAATTGCAATTAACCTTGACAAAAACATGATATAACATCTTATAAACATTTATGTGAAAAGAATCAGAAAATAATTTCTACAATTTATACAAAATTTTCCAAATTAACATGCGTGTCAGTCACAGCCTAGCAAACAGTTTGCACATGTTCAATGAATCACCTTATACATACATAACCTGGCTCTAATACCACTATTAGGGAGCCATGGATTCACGCATCACATGCAAAACAAGGCAATGAAAGTGTCACAATCTAAATTTCAACCCCACGACATCCCCAAAAATCCATAATCTTAGATGCATGCATACACAGATTATGAGAACATAAAATTTTAACACATGTACCTTTGATAATGCTCCTCCTTTCTTTAATCTTCTCCTTGTTTGGGTTATAGAAAACACCAATTACCTTCCTTGATCACTCAGGAATACGTAAAGATGAAGAAAAAGCAGTGTCTAAGGGCAGTTAGAGCACCAAATAAGATGAGTTCAAGTAGATGCTCAAATGGAGAGATAGATCAAGATTATGTTGCATGCAATTTGATTCGTGCAACATTTGTATAAATTGTAGAACAAGACTCAAGACCACTTCTCACTAACTCCAGAACATTTGTAGAACACTTATCCTCTCACTTGAGTGTGTTTTTAACTACTTAGTTCATGTGTACTTAAGTGAAGAACTCACTTATGCATCATCTGTCGTGCCTTCGGTAAGCCACGATCATGGCCTACTTCAATGACAACCATGCACACTTTATTTTTCATCTAATCTTTTATGTGTGTAACCCTTAGATTCCTAGTTATTTTGGGCACTTGAATTAACTCTTAATCCGAGCAAATCATTGATGGTTTCATGCCACTTGAATTAACTCTTAATTTAAGCAAATCATGAAGAATTTCATCATGTCAATTTACCGAAATATAAGTGAATTAACACACGAACTCTTTAATAGTTAATTATCTAACTTACAAACCTTTCAATAGACAATTACCATGCAATTTGTCCCTTCACCATTATATACATTACTTGGTTTGGAGTATGGGCTATGTGTCAACTCCCACTAGACTGACTATGTCACCTCTAGTCCAAGTGATTTTAGTTCTTATCCTGAGAACTCATTACCCTATATGTCATTGAAGACTCTCCTCATGATACATAACTACTTTGGCCAGAGACTCATAAGTAATGACCCCGATAAGAGGTCAAGGGTATCATCTCCTTTTATGAGGAATAGTGAAATCCTTTATTGGTTACCCAATTACCTTCGAATACCAATAGCTATACCCAATCACCACCCTATGAGTGGCCTCTTTTTGAAACAATAATGAATGGTGTCAAAACATAGGATTAATATTCCAGATATCCTTGAGTACCTCAAGTCTAAGGATGTTTATAACATTGATATGATGAGATTAATCAGTGACATTTGATAGATCATCCATATGATAGTCTCATAGCGGGCCATCCGATGTACTTACTAATCTTAGTAAGCATCTACATGTTAACTCTAAACATCTCATGCTTACAATTTGTGAGATCCACTGCTTGGTCAAATCAAAGATTATAACATTTGCTAGTCTATCTGGATTAATAATGTCTTGTCTTATTAATCTTATGACTAGGGATAATTTAGATACTAACATAATTGCACATGATAAAAATCTAATTATCATGATCTCAACTTGATTTCCTTCCTACTATGTTTTGTATCATGGACTTCATTAATTCTATTCAAGATCGACATCAATTCATAAATAAACAAACATAAAATTAATGAAAATTTGCCTTTCGCTTTATTAATCAAAATAAAGTTTGTGGAAAAGTGATAAAGGTAATTGTCTTTAAAGCACTACTCTAACACCACTCACATATAGAACATGGAATTAGTGTCTACTCTATTTTGAGTTTAATTATATTTGTTCTTCGCCATTAGATATTGATTTGATTAATAACATTTGTAAACTATTTATAAAACATCATTTTACCTTGGCCAAGGATTTTTTTAATAAATATTATTCAAGAACAATAAAACATTCTCCTTAATTACTTTAAGATGACCAATCATATCTTGATCACTCAACTACCTCCATATAGTTCATTCTACATACAATGACCACTAACTGAACTATTCGTAGTTAGAATAGGTCATAAGTAGTATCACAACATAACAATGCTTATATAAGATAATTTTGGAGACATCAAGTCAAAGGATCACTTATACAATCATCATAATGAGAATTTCCATAAAAAGCAAGTAATGTTCTAAATGGATTTCTCATATGGGGTCAGTTTAGTGAACTTGTTCGCTAACAAGCACTCATACGTTTATTTAAGTATCTCTATACTTTTACTTATAAGATCGACTACTTCCTTCATAAAGAAAAACATAATGTTTATTAGTATTTTTACGTTCTATTAATGTCTAGTCTTAATAGAACAATGACAAGGAATAATTTATGGATAATACATAAATGCAATACAAATCTTAAAATTATAATCTCATTATAATTTTATATGCCAAGTATAACTATTCCATAGACTTTATTATATACATCTAAATATATAAAAGATAAAGAATGTCTTTATATTATTTTGTCACTAAACTACAACCAATCAATTAGTTCTAGGGAATAAACCAACACATAACGGGTACATAAATCATACTAAAAGATGGTACATGTGCATTAATGGTAGCTTCCTTGTTTAGCTTCTGAACAACTAAACCATAAAATGTACAATGAAATTTAAGCACTCTAAAGTTCCATAGAATAAACAAAAACTTGATGTGACCATCTTATCTTATTATCTGGAGAGGTTAAATTAAGAATACGGAAGGGTTCAATACATTAGGATGAATGACATATATTTATTTTATTTATTGTTCTATGCTCATATATTTTTATATGTCACCTTTAGCTTAACATAATTAAGCTAACGGTTTCTTTGTCAATTTCAAATGAATATGGTGTTAAAATATTGTTAAAAACTATTAAACAACAAGAAATACGAAAAAGTTGAAAGGTTCTTTCAGAGCTCTTTTTATGAGTCTTTAAAGATAAAGGAAGGGAAGAGTGTGTATAAGAGAGATAGAAGCATAAAGATATAGAGTGAGCCTCAGATATGGCGTCTTCTTTATTGTCAAATGAGTTAGATAATGAAACAAAAAATGAAATAAGTGGATTTAATCTCAACCTCTCAGTTATGGTTTGTTATCCTTACCCTTATTTTCCTATGTTGGACAATAATGATTCAGCTATCCTCATCCTTTTCCCCAAAGAAACATGACATCCTAAAAAAGATCAAATGAACACTGAATGTTGCAAACTCAAGTATCAGTAATTAAAGAAGCAATTTTTACAATGATTGGTACAAAGGAGATTAAGAATGAAGAAGATGATAGTGTTGATGGGATGAGGTGATAATAACAGCACACACTTAACAAGTCTAAAAAGAATGACCTTTTAAATGATAATTATTAAAGAACAATTAATGATATTATTTATACCTTTTAAATGATAATCGTTAAAGAACAATTAATGATATTATTTATAAATAATAGATAATAATCAATTGAATATGCGAGAAAAAATTTCTTATCAAGAGTTTTTAAACTATTAAAATAATAATTAAATTCAAGTAAATAATTTGATTAATTAATACTGCATATGAGTTGAAAGATCTTGTACATATCTATGTGTTAGATATTTTTCTTCAATTGGTATCATAACAAATTATATCTACATCTTAATCATATTATTATATTAAAAGTAGTAATTATATTTTTTAGATTGATTAATTGTTCCATAACTTATTTGAATTTGAAATTGATAATTATCAAAATATTAGAATAAATATTAATCATCTTGAGTATGTGAATAATTAATCATTAACAAAATGGTGGTGCAGAAATAAGAAATAGCACTCTTCTTATGGTTACGTCTATAATGACTCAAGAAAATTTGCCTATCACTTATTAAGGTGATGTGTCATTGATGATCAAATGTGTACTTGACTGGGTGCTTATTAAATCATATCCTAAAACACCATATAAGATATGGATAGGTAAGGGACTTGATTAACCATATCTAGTTTCTTAATAATGTGTTTGTTACCTATATTCTCTTATAATTGTTCATAATTTAGGTTCCAAAGGAAAGAAGAAAAGTATGTTTAAAAGAAATTTATGAACATTCCGAAGGGTATATATGTGTTCATAGGTGAATAAGGTAATAACCAAGTGATTAAATTTCTGTCACAAGATATCTCATTATTAGAAAATAATTTTCTAAAGCAAGAAAAGATAGTTCAAAGCTTAAACCTATACAAGAGACTTGAATCAAAATGATCTTGTAAGACAAGACTAATTGAATGCATTCATCCAAGTGGGAGCAATTTAGGAGAAGATGAATTAGTTTCTAATCAATGTTGCAACCCAGTAAGAGCCCTTTACTAGTATATGATTCTAGTAGGAGCAATTTAAATGTAGAGAGATTCATTTCTCGAATTTTCATTATACCCATATTATTTGTGAATTATTCCTCATACAAGTTTAAAGTTGAAAGGAAAATCTTTTGTGGTAATTCCAAAATAAAATAATAAGGTGAGGAATATGAAAAGGTTATATCATATCTTTCTTAAGATGAATGAGTTATAGCAATAGAAGAAGAATGAACTTTAATGAGTTTGGTCTTAGTACAAGATTTGGAAAATCTTCTAAAAAAATGTGAAGTCATTAAGAACAATTTTTTTATGTTAATAAAAAGATTGATGATAGCTTTGAAAGATGTAAAATATATCCACTTGATTTATATGATTATAAAAAGTGTGTCTAGTTGAAAAAACAACGCTAGCCTTAACAGTAGCAATGGATTTTGACATATATCAAATGGATGTAAAAAGTATGTTTTTAAACAAAGAACTAGATGAAAGAATCTTACGGTACAACTACAAAGTTTCATTTAGAAAGGCTAACAGCTTTACATGCTGAAATTATTAAAGTCAATTTATGGTCTAGCATAGTATTAAAATAAGTGGTATATTACATAAGTATTATCATCATGTCTTCTAATTTTAATGTGATTGAAAAAGAACACTTAGTACATGTTAAATGATATATTGATAAATGTATAATTTTATCATTTCATATGGATGATATGCTTTGGTAGCTAGTGGTAATAAGTAGTTTGTCAAGTGAACAAACAAATTGGCTATTAAGAATGATCAAAATGAAGAATATGGCTAATATTGCATACACCTTTAGGGTTAAGCACGCTAAGTATCGTTCAAGGAAAACTTTCTTATTTTTATAAGTTAACATATTTTGTGATGCCAATTACTAAAGGTGAGCATTTGAGCAATATGTAGTATCCATGTATGCCACAAAAAGAATAAGTGATAAAGATGGTTCCTTATTTCAAAACAATTAGTAGTCTCCTGCACACTATGTTGTGCATAAATAAGTACATTAAAAGACAGTACTAAAGAGCTCAATTTTCAATATTAAATCAAACACATAGATATTACGTAAGTATGTCAAGGAGATAGTGGCACAAAGAGAAATGAATATGTCTTGTGACTATTTATAATACTTGTTATCAATGATGACAGTTTGTTCGTTATCAAATATTTGATGCAATATATATTTAATTAAAAATAAAAAATTATTTTCTAAAATGAATTTTAAATTAAAATTCATTTCTAAAATATATGAGAATGCTTGATTTTTAATTAACTTTTTGTTCTATAATGAATGTTAGATGAGTATTGAACATTTAGTTCTAGATACAAGAAGTATGTCAAACAGATACAAGATATCTTTTCACAAGGGCAATCCGCTCTATTATTTTGTAAGAATGAAGGTGATACAAGTTTTAAGAATTTTATTTAGGTAAATGAGAGGTCAAGGCTTAAAACATTAAAGTTGATGTGAAGAATGTTAAAGTATGTAAAAGGTTATTAGTAATGACATAACCTAAAGAAATGAAACGTTCACCAATATGTCTTAAAATGCCAAATATGAGTTCTGAAGGGTGGATTAAATAAATAAACAAGTGAAATCAAGTTAGGCATTAGCCATGCTTGAACTATCATTTGTACAATATTTGAGGAAATATATACACTATAATAAAAGATAGTCAATACTGTAACACATAAATCATATCTTGTGGGCATTTTCAATCAATAAGGATAATGAAAGTCATATTCTCAACTTATATTGTGTGTGGATCCTTGGAAACTACTTGAACCTCAAATTAAAATCCCTTTTTACTCATATTCTAATTTCAAATAATTAAATTAATGTTTGTTATCTTAGAACATTACTAGAAAATCATAAATGATTCTATATAATAAGACATTATAGAATAGTGAGTTAATTTAGAATGTAACTAGAAAATCATGAATGATTCGATGTAATAGGACGTTCTACAATAACGAGTTTGATTTAAATTATTGAAAAATGGGAAAGATAAATGTAATTCTAAGTTTCTATTCAAAAGGTTCCACCTTTTATTTAGAAGATAGTATGAATACAAAATATTTATATAATAAGAATGAGGTAATGATTAATGTAATAAATGTTCTAAGGTACAACATACTATATCCACATAAAGATCAATTAAGTAATTGAGATTTCATATATTCCTAACAGATGTATGACAATATACTTTCATTGTATGCTAGTTGAATAGGTTATTGGACAATTATAAGAATATGTAGAAATCTTATTAACCAAACTTATCAAGTATGAGGGGGAGATGATAATAAAAGGACACACTTAATGAGTTTAAAAGGTGTAACCTTCCAAATGATAATTGTTAAAGAATAGTTAATAACATTATCTTATCAATGAAATGACTATTGATAATCTTTTGAAACATACTAATACAACATTGAAGATTTATATTTAAGGACTAACCTTAATGCGGAAGTACCGGATCGATTTGTTGATTGCTGGTCTTCGTTTTACGATTGGCTACTGGAGTCACAGATTAATCCACGCCTCAAACTTTAATCTTTGATGGTGTGATTCACGTGAAGAAGAATGAAGAAAATTTTCCTCTTTTATTTGGATTTATGCAAACTTGGAGAGAGAGAGAAAAAGAGAACCAAAACTTATTTGGTTTCTAACATATTTTTGTTATCTCCCGAAAAAATTACTCGCACTAGCCAACTTCCTCCATTATATTAGAGAAAAACAAACTAACGGGGTTTTATATATGTGGTTGTTCGTTTATATATATGTGGTTGTTCATATAACTACCAACAACTCCCACTCGGCCACATAAGCCACGAGTTACATCTTCTCTCTGAAAGTTCACGTGTCATACTAAGAATGAGGCGTGCGACCATTTAAAGAACCAGTAGTGTTATATTAAGTCACCATCTAACTAACATAACACTTTCATATAGTCATGATACCTCAAATCATCCAAAATATCACCGAACGCATACACTGTCCCTTTATGCTCATAGATATATCATATGCTTATACACCAAGTATAATCGCCCGGGCTGATATGGTGATGAAGGAAAAATTCTTCCTTAGACACTCATAATAATCCATCTTAGCTTAACTGCTTTCCTAATGTGCTCCGTTGGACTGTATACAAC
>JANJEY010000003.1:58408488-58418735 GCA_024703695.1 Erythroxylum cataractarum | reverse complement strand
AAGTCGCGGATTCTTTTTCGTGATATTTTGTTGATAAAATATTGCAAAAAATGTTACATATTTAAAAAATGTAAACTTTTCGTGACGTTTTTGTAACATCACGAAAAGTTAATACAATCCGCTACGTTTTATAAAAAAAAACGATGCGGATTGTATTAATTTCTTGTAGTGAGTTCACTAATGCCTTTTTAACAATGCTTGTTGATCAGATTGTTAAGACAATGGTTGTGGGTATTTGTTTTCTTTATGGAAGCATATGTCGACTTGACGGGATGTTTAGAGAAACTGATGTTAAGGGTAGTGAAGCTAAACTAGAGCCAAGTTGATATGATATGATTGGCAATTTTTTAAAAAAGATTTACAAGTTAAGAGTGTTTTTACTGGAGATAATGTTGGGAAATTATCTATACTGACTCCATTAATGTATTACATGGAATATAAATATGATATATACTTTGTCCTCACTCTTCAATTCGAATTCAAACCACCCAAAACAAAATAATGCATGAGAAGAATCCAACTCCATCTTATCTTTATAGATTAAACAAAAAAGAGATAAATAATCAACAAATTGTAGGCAGCATTGAAGCATTTGAAAAACTAGGATTTTGTCATTTGACTTTAGTCTTGCATATTATCAAAATTGTACAGAGTGAAGTTAGATGGAGCGTACAAACTATTTGTTGTCTGCAATTGCAAGGCTAGTAAGGCTCAAATCAAGAGCTTGGATTTGTTTCCAACATAGAACCATCAGATGGGATCAACTCCTTTGGTGAAACTGATGGAGGTGTAGTTGAGATGAAAATGGTGGACTTGAAGATCTCACTAAGTTCCACATGGAAGGAGGAGTAATAACTAGAAGAAGGGTTGTTCTTTGAAAGTGGAGTTGAATTCTGAAGGGGGTTTTAAGTTCATGGTTTCCTCTTACCATTGTAGCAGAAAACAATTACCATGAACAAGAGAAGGAAAAACCACTGGTAATTGGTAAAGTTTATGAATATGAAATCGAAGCTGTTGACATATAAAATATGGCAGTTCCTAAGATCTTGGGAAGTGGATAAACCACGTTTCCACATTGTGGCAAAGGTGACGGCTCCTGGCAGCTTGTTGCTTCGTAACAACTTAACGGTATTAGTAACCCACATAATGATATATGTTGTCATAAATTTTGGCTTCAGTTTATCCATATACTACTAACAACCCTCTTATGACCCTTCCATTAGATTGAATTTATTGTGTCGTGTGAGACATTACGTGAAAAACAGCCTTTTATTGTGTGCAGATAATTAGACTGCAAATTATTAGACCTACTCTCATAAAATATTGGTCTTGCTAATGAGAATTTTTTTTAATGAAATTCGGTCTTTATTTTTATTTTTAGAAGTAAAATAGTATCTAAAATAAATTTGAAATAAAACAAGAAAAACTCATTATCTTTCACTCCTCGTTTCAAGTTAGTATAATGTGTGAATATTTTCACGTAAAAACAACTTTCTTCAGTAAATATATATACTTATCATCTCTTTGTTGGAGGAAAAAACTTGGAATTGGAGGAAATTCTTATAATCAATAGTTTTCCACAATTAGCTCAATCGTTTCATTACATTATCATGTAAGCCTTCTAATTTTCAATTTTATTTTCATTCTGCTTTTCAAAACAAACAATAAAATTAAAAAGAAAGTAATTGCATTGACCTCTTGACAATAAGAAATTTGTTAATATTGAAAAAATAAAGACAGAAGCTATAGCTAATTCTGCTGCCACCATCACTGGATAACGATTGGCACCTAAATTCCAGTAATTAGCAGGAAAAAATAATGAAAAAAAGCAATTACTGGAAACCTACTTAGACAATAAGCAAATGACAAAGAAGAAAATGGAAGATGCGGCTTCTTCAGCTGAAGCCACCAGTGGTCTCCAGCAACTGATCAATCTCCTCTTTTAGTGAAGGATTTGACTGGATCTCGTGAGCAGTCGCTAGTGTTTGAACAAATTCCTTGGGAACCAAGCATTTCTCTGTTGAGTACAACTTTTCTTGGATTGTTGGAGATGAAAGTAGCAGCTGTTGGACTTCGTTTGTAGGGACTCTTAATTCCTTCTTTTCCTGCATTTGACCCAACACGTTAGATACGAGTAATCTAGCTATGTGAATCGAATGAGCTTAAGAAAAGTGAAAGCTAATAATACTAATCACCTGAAATGAACCCATGAGCTCTAGAATGCTGACTTGAGCCTGCAAGAACTTAACGTACTTGAAAGCAGCCTGGAACATTTCAGCAGTATTCATCTTATTTCCTCCAGGAATCAGCTTCCCGAGCTCTTGCGTCTTCTCAGTTATCTTCCTTCTTCTCTCTCTTGCAGCAATGCTCTGTGCAGACAAGCTCACCCCACTCGGTTTCTTCCCACTATTCTGATCAGTCCTTCCAATACTAAAAGCCCCTGAAACCTCCAACTTTGGCTCTGAACTAGCTGAAATATCTGGCAGGAATTCTGGAATGGAATTGAAGTTCAAAATGTTCACGTCAAACATATCAGGAGCCGTGAAATTTGAGTAGAAGTTATCAACATGGCTCTTCTGACGTTTTGGGCACTGGTAGGACTCAAATTCTTGATCTTGAGGGAAGATTTCAGTTGTTAAGGACATCATGTTATCTTTAGTAGAATAGAAGGAAGGAGAAGGGAAAAACGGAAGGAGATTTCCGCAATTATCCCAGTAAAAGAGCTCGTCGGATTCATAAATGGGGTTTATGGAAGTGCCGGGGGCTACAAAGTTGTCGTAGCAATCATAGAGCTCGGTAGCCATTTCTGTGTCGGTCAGGGGAAAGCTAGCTACTTCTGCTTGATTAAGTTGCTGAAACGAGGCCAAATTCGGGAAAAAGCTCAAAGCCATGGAAGCGGGAAAGAATCTGCAGCAAAAAAACGAAAGGGCACTTGAGAAGTTGGAAAACACAAGACCTTTTTAACTTCCCACGAGCAATATCATAGTCATCATGGAAATAAACGATAATAATTAAGCAAAGCAGCTAACTTCAAGTGAGATTAACAGAGATCAAGTAAATTTGCATGTGGGCATGAAGCTAAATAGACGAACGTAGAAGTAAGTTGGCGTGAGAGAAAAACAAGTAATGAGCAAAGACAGAGGAAGAAATGGTATAAATAAGACAGGTAATATATGAAAATAGAAAAATAGAGAGACACCTGAGAAGATACTGTACTAGCCTAGGTTGTAGATACGGTGGTCTGTTGCTGTTGGTTTGAATAGAAGTAGACCTGTCTAGTTAAGTAAACATTAACAGTAACGAAAGCCTTATCAAACTACCCAGAAACTAAATAGTAAATACATACACGAGAGAGAGAAAAGAGTGGAGGAAGTTACAAGCAGTTGGAGATATTTGAGAGAAGTGGGGAAGAAGTTGGGTAGTTATTTTAATTATTAGAGATAATTCAGAGAAGTGGGGAGGAAGTTTGGTAATTATTTTAATTATCAGCATTCTCTTTTATTTACAAATACAATTACAAATACAAGATAATTAACTTGAAAAACAATATTACTTTTTCTTTTAAAAAATACATGTACAAATCCCATAATTTATCAATTAGATTTAGAATTGCAATTTATTTTTTATTAAAATAAATAAATAAAAATTCAGGAGGAATCTTGAATCTTGTATTAAAAAATCTAACCCAAACAGGAACAGGATAGATGACAACGATGATTGGATTGGATTTGGATCGGAGATAAAATAAATAAAGAACAGAAACAGAGAATAACAAAAAGCCATCAACATTAACAATGGCTCTTAGGAACTATTCCTATATCAATCCTTTCAGGCAATTCTTGACTAGCAAAACGCCCTCTTCTAAAGCAACCAAAGGCCCTGTCCGCTTCTCTGCTCCGACTCATCGTTCCGCCATCACCTGCAAGCTCCATATGGTGCAAGCAGCTAGTACAATTGACGTCAGTCGTAAGGTGATGATGCTTAAAAGGAAAATGGAACTTCTTGCTATCAATTGCCACGATCCCACCTGCATTCCTGGACTCTATAGCCACCAACTCTGTCCCAGGGCAAGTAACAAGTTAAAAATCTTATCTTTGTAAAGGAAAGGATTGAGCTTTAGATGATTATATTAATTTTGTCGATATTGTATGCTTTGATGATGACAGTGCCAAGGTGGACAGTCTCTGGAGAGAAGTTTATCTGTACATATCATCCAGGAAGCGTAAGCTGCTCCTTTTTCGCTTGTTTCTATGTATTGGGTAAAATCTGTAGATGCAGAAATTAAAGTGGGATTTAAAGAAAAACATCTTCTTGGGAGAAAACTACCCATTTCGCTTACGTGCGCAAATGAGTGAAAAAAAAAACTTGAGCGTGGGTTCAATGGCCATGTTGAAGTTTGTTATTGGGTGGTGCTATGCAGGGATTTTGCGATGTGGAGATGTTTCAGGGCTAGTTGCGGATGGGCAGGGCAGGTGGTGATGCAAGTTATTTCTGTCTTATTCTGTTTCATTTATGGATTTTGGAGAAGGAAAGATACCAGCTAATTTGGTTTGGCATAGGCCTTTGCCGATAGCAGGTTGACAATTGAGGGATTTAATAAAATCTTCAAAGTCAAGAGCTCCAAACAAATGACTCCGGAGGGTTTTGTGTTAGAGCCACTGGGTGAAAAGGTGCTACCCTTGTGTTTGATGTATCCTTCCTTTCCTTAAAACAAGTTTCTGAAAGAGGTCTTGCGTTGTAGTTATGCAAAATGATGACGTAAAATGTCCAAAGATTACTTGTTATTGTTGTTAACGCTTAGCGGTGCCAATAATGAGACATACAGAGTCTTCCTTTTTGCTCACACTCTTTTTCTCTCTCACACACACACTTGGACATACATTGGTACCAAGATCTTAAATTGTGAGTTGTAGGCTACGGTGCTTGTGCTGATATCAACATTGTTTGATGTGGTTCCATTTACATGTGTTGTGGCCACAAATGATCGATCTTGTTCTACAAATATGCTTAAGAATTGTGATTTGAAACACTTATTGGTGCCAATCATTTTTTCTTGTCAGTTGATTGCGTACTTTGGCGAGCGGATGATTACGGAGGAAACTCTGCGGAGAAATGCTGTAATGCAGATGTCTAGTGAACAGGTGATTTAGTTGTTTTGTTTAGTTGTTTTACTACTTTCAAATTTCGTTGCTGTTGGATGAGCTGTGGTTGAAGTAGAAAATCAAGTTGCTTGTTCTGATTGAGATCTTCTTCAACTCAATAATGTCAACTGCTTATCATGTTATTACAACATCTATTGGCTACAGGCTATTGTGGCTTTCACTTACAGACGAAATGGAGTGTTAGTTGGCTGCAAATATCGGACCATTGGAAAAAAATTCTGGCAGGTGTGATGCTAATTCTTGCGTAATTGTTTAATATTTGAGCAAGTGGTATTTGAGTACTGATGGGTTCTTTGCCCTCAGGCTTCATTTAGCTGTTTGCCATGATTCTACTAGGTGATTCATTCTGACTTGGAGTATCTGCAACTGTTTTCCTTCTTGAGAAAAAAACATAACTCACTCATCAAAGTAAATATTAGTATTTTGTTTTATCTAGCATTGTGATGCAAAAATGTGATAAACCATGTATCCATTATAACTGATATTTCTTCTATTTCTTTTCAGGAGAAGGGCACTGAAAAGTGGCTATATGGAGTTGATGACATCATTGAAGCCAATGAAATAATTATAGTAAACTCCTGTTACCTTTGTGTGCGTGCGTGTGTGCGTGTGTGTTATTCTAATGTCAACTCTTTGATGCTTCCAAAGGTTGAGGGGGAAATGGATAAGCTTTCGGTGGAAGAAGCTGGTTTTCATCATTGTGTAAGTGTTCCTGGTGGTGCACCAAAAAGCATTTCAGTTAAAGATTTACCATTGCTAGAAAAGGTTTGTACCGAGATCAGAAAGCTTATAACAATTTCTTTGTTGTGAACATCATTAGGCAATTCATGTTGTGACTTGTCTGATCAATTTTCTGTTAGGCTTCCTTTTTGCTTTTAGTATAAGAAGCTGAAGAAGTTTTTAAGCCACTATTGTCCATAAATGGGTAACAAGATTTTTGCTAGTAAACATGAAGATAAGATTTAGAAGTGCAATTATACCCAAATTGGAGTTGTTCTATGATTATATTGTTTTTTAACCTCATAAGCCAAATATAAGGTATGCAGAATTGAGCTCACTTAATTGCTGCTATCATTGTCCTTTAACTCCAGTCTCCCCGTGAAGAATGGGCTTCACCCACAGTGTTAAAGATGGACAACGGCGCCTCTGTTTCTTCTTTTAAAATTTCTTGTCCTGGTTACAAATCGTCTGTTCCCTCGAGCCAAAAGATTCTTTTACATTGATGCGCTGCTATGTTTACAAAATACTCTGCCCCTTCTTTCCTTCGGCTCCGCTCTACTTTGCAGCTTCACAAAGGGTATTTGTGGAGCGGTGCTTGTTGTATTCCTTCGTTGGTCAGCTTGGATCTTCTTGATATCTATTTCCATGACATTCATACAACTTTACGTAACTCAGCGCTGGTCAAATCTCTAGGATTTTGAAACTTAAACTCTACTGCTATTGCTCTTTCAACCCTAATGAAAAATTCTACTTCTTGTTCTTGGGTAAGATTACTGACACATGCTGCAAGTTGTGCTGCGAGTTGTTGAATATGGAGTCGAGCTCACTTAATTGTTGATCCTGTCATTGCCTCTTAACATACCTCTTTTTGCTTTACTTGTAAGGCATTCAACTTTTCTATCTTTTCATCGGCACTTATCATCAATTTGTTGTCTGCATTGCATCACATATTCTAATAGACAAGTGAAATTTGTACTGTTTGTTACTTCTTTTTTTATCTGTTTATTCTTGTGTTTGTTGCATGTATGTGTTTAAAGCCAGGACAAAGCATATCAGTATCTGTGGAACTGCAAAGAGTATTTGGATAAGGTGCGGACAATTGTAAGAAACTTAAGTTGGCATAATAATCTGATCTTTTTCGGATTCACATATCTTATTTCTACCTTTTGTTTTATTTTCCTTACAAATCAACATAGGTATCTCGCATTGTCATAGCTACAGATGCTGACACATATGGGAAAGCTCTGGCTGAAGAGCTAGCTCGTCGGCTGGGAAAGGAAAGGTGACTTTTATGGTTTATAAGCTTTCTTTTCTCTGGTTGGAATGATATTCTCTTCTATTTAGCAATAAAAACTGCAGGCCTTGATGGTAAATTTCTGTGATACAAGGCAACAGGGAATTATTAGGCATCTAGTAGTTTAGCACTATGAAGAGTGCACAAGATTGCTTAGATAGTTTGAGTCAAGGTACACCATTATTTGGATATGAAAAAGTTTGTAACTGCCCGCCTGAACATATACACACAGATATGGTCCTGTAGGTTTATTTGTGGCTTTTCTTCATTTCCCTTCACCTGATTATTAGCCGTCATTTCCATATTATGCATACCAGATATCTTTATGATGTGAAATGGCAAATCACGATTAGGGCCTATTTTTAATGATCACCTTCCTAAATAAGCTATTTGATCATTTGATTTTTGCTCTGCAAGCTGCAAAATAATAAACAGTTGGGTTTGTGGCATGGTTAAAAGTCTAAAATAATTATCCCATGCTTAAGAATTTATTTACTATTTTCAACACTCATTTTTTCCATTTCTTTCTTTCCGGGCTGTACCAGATGTTGGCTGGTATGTTGGCCGACGAAAGATGATTATCATCCGTTCAAAGATGCTAATGAGGTCTGTTTCTATTTCAGTTTTCTTGCTTGGCAAGTTCTTATTGGTGACATTTTGCTTGCATAAAGTGAATAAATAGATAATATTTCTAAGTACAATGATTCCTAATACCTTTTGTGGAATAGGTTCTCAAGTTTCTTGGACCTGCTGCTCTAAGGGAAGTGATAAAAAGTGCCACGCCATATCTGGTATGTTGTTTTTAAGTAGCTCACTTACTTGGGTAGAGGAAAAAGATTCCTCTGCTTCCTTAGTGTTTAGTAATTCATATGAATTAAGGATGTAGTAATATTAAAAATTAGAGTGGATCAGGTACTCTTTCAAAAGGATGAATTGGGGGAATTTATTCTTTTCAAGTTTTATCAGCATGTGCAGGCTTTTGGTTGTACACTTTGAGTTCGTACAAATTAACAATAAGGGGAATTGCAGTTTGTTATCACATCATTCATACAAAAATGTAGTATACTCCTGGTTGATAAAAAATTCTCAAAGAATTGCCAAATTCATGCAAGTCTGATTCAATGTGCTTCTACTTTGTTCTTATGAGGATCAGATGAGCTGAACTCTGCGTAGACAAGCTGGTGAAAAGTGAAAGAGGTAACTATTGACTTGATAACCGCCACCGTTCCAAGGAAGAAGCAAATCCAGTTTCAGGCTCCTGTAGCTGTCAGTCAGCTTAACAGAAATCTCGAGGCATTGTTACCTTCTCTGGATTGACACAAAAAGCTGAGAAGCTTCAACAGTTGAGATGGCAATTCCATTTACCAAAGAGCAGCAACTGAATTGATAATTGTACTGCAGCACACACCAACTATTTTTTAAAATTTATTACAAATGGATTATGAAAGAATGAGAATAATTGAAACAATTCGTTACCTGAAATTAGTTACCAATTTACTTGAAAGAATGCCAAATGAATTATCACAAGCCCATTGGAACCTAATGAAAATATAAACAAATTCATCTTTGTTTCTTTAATAAACGTGGATGGTTTCAAAATATATTTTAGGTAACATGAAGTGCACCCCAAGCATCGTAACGAAGTAACACAACAGAGCTTTTAGCTTTATTTCAAAATAAACGTGGATGGTTTCAAAATTTTAGTTCAAATTAAGAATTTAGAGAGGTGAAGTATCAGCTACGCAAACAGTTGAACTATTGTCAAAATAATGGAGACCTCATACTCACATTCTCCTCTAATTTATCTTCAAATCTTGAGATATATTATTATTATTATTATTATTATTATCACTATTATCACCATCATCATTATCATCATCTTCCGCAATAGCTTGTGCATCATTTTTAATTGTATGATCTTTTTCATAGATCCCAGTCAATTTATTGTAGAAAAGAAAACTCTTATTTCAAAAGCATCTTTGTGACTATGACACGATGAAAAAAAAATATCATTAATTTATATCAATAACAAGAAAGTAATAAAAAAATACTTAAAATAAGTTAAAAGTTCAATACTTACACTTAATCTCATGCATGATCTTCAACGGTGGCCATCATCCTTTCCATATTCCATCCAAATTCATTAGTATCTTTTCTTATCATATCATAAACAATGCTCCACTTTTTCTTTAAAATCTTAATCCTAGACTCTATGTGAGGTCTAACTTTTAAGTTTGAATTAGAAAACTTTGTTGTTATCATTCTTTCTAATTCATTGAGATACTAAACTTTAAATCCAATATCAGTATTGTACGTTTTCAAATTATGCAAATCAAACATGTAGGAAACTAACACAAAATCTTCATCATAGTTTCACTTTCTTTTTGTTCCTTTTGAACTTTGGGAATCAATAGTTGACGGGAAATTCATTGATATACTTATCTACTAAATTAAAACTTAAACATAATAAAACACCAAAAAAATGTCAATTCTCATTTTACCTAGATGTTTGTCATTCACTGAACATTTCGCATGCCAATTCATTTCTCCAATTAGTCCAAGTATTAGTTGGGTCAATAACAGTTATACACTCCTCCTCAACAACTGGATTGGTATGAAAATAATCCCTAAATCACTTTCCATGGGATCAAAACTCATCTCCTGCCTAATAAAATTGTGAAACAAGCAACAAGCTATAATAATTTGATTGTGTGTCCTTATTAGATAAAATGATGAACTCCTAAAAATAGCTCACTTAATTTTTAGTAACTCAAAATACCTCTCAATTATATTGTATGCAATCGCTTGTTTCATATTAAAGAATTCCTCTAGAGTTTTTAGTTAGCAACCTTGACGTTATTCAATCAAATAGTACCTTAGACCCCTAAAAGGTGCAAGGAAATCCTCACCATTTGTATAACTTGTGTCGACTAGGTAACAACAACTTATATATAAAAAAAACACTACATAAGTTATTTAATGTACATTATCTCATATACAAAATTTCAAACAACCTTCCTATATCATATAGGAAAGCTTATCATGAGGCATTTTTAGTTCATGTCTCTTAG
>JANJEY010000003.1:58317298-58332298 GCA_024703695.1 Erythroxylum cataractarum | reverse complement strand
TCTCTTCATTAATCCATATAGAAGGTAATACACTGTCATTATGCAAATGTAGATTTCTATTTACTTTATGTTGGCAATAATTATGTTTCTTATCTACTTAGTTATATGTGTGTAAACGGTTATGGAAGTTATGCACTTGAGAATGACATTTATGTATTTAATGACGCGAATGAAAAATGTTTTCGCTCCTGTTAAGCTTTCATTGATGATATTGATGTGTGCAAGGTTGAGAATGTGAAAGTTGTTGAATTTTAGGTTAATGACATATGTAAATTAAATGTTTAATTTGCTTATTGATGGATATTGCATTAAAGACATCATAGATAAGGCTTTACAGTGATGGATGTAATGAGAAAAAGGCATTTATGCACTAATGTCAATGTGAATGCAGGTGAATCCTATGGGACCTGGTCTACCCAAGAAGAAGAATAAGGTTGCACCAAGTACCTTGGCACCTACACAACTGCAATCACGATACCGTAAACTAATTGGAAGTGCAGCGAATGAGGTACGTGCTCGTACACAACCACAACATCAAACACCTGCACTAGCACCTACACAAGCACAAGCTCACACCTGTGCACCTTCTGAGCCAACTGCAACACAAGAGAAGTCACATCTATGCCTAGTATTCATCCTAGAGATAAGTATGAACAAATTTTAAACATGCGACGCAATTTTAGTTCTCCGTCAACTTCTCAAGAGATGCCTCCAGCTTCCAATTATCAGACACCAGTAAATCATAGTATTAATCACACTATGGGCTCATCTTCTGCAAGCACTGCAGGAATGATCTCACGATTAATTATTAAGATTAATTAATTTTATCAACATTTTTATATGCTAATTATAAATTATTCATTTGCTATTTTAGGATCCACAACTAATGCAAAAAGAAACAGGGTGCCACAAAAGGACACGGATTAGCAAAGATAAATAAGGCAATAGGTAAAAGATTGGAGATAGAGATCTGCCCTGCTGAAGGATGACCAACCAACTCCGTACAGTCTGCCAAATTATCGAGCGAGATTGGTGTGGTTTCTCGAACTTCTTTGCCTGTAAGAACAAAATTTTCCAAAATTACTAATGAGGAATTGGACATTGCATTTGATAAGTTAGACGTAAGTATTCTAAACCAATCCAATTTGTACGTGTTTTCCATTTGGTTAAAGTGTTGACCAATAACTTATAATTTTTTGCAGCAAAAGTTGGAAGTCAAGGGAATGAGGACTGACAACGAAATACATGCTGCTGTTAAGAGGTTTCTTTCATTAAGGTCTAAAGATCAAAGGTATAATTTAAAAAGGCATTTTACCAAGTACGGAAAGGATGTGAAGCCGCATAATGTGACATTGGCGGAGTGGATGGATTTATGTGAGTATTGGGAGCAATCAGCTACAAAGGTTAGTTCTTATTTGATAAAAAACTTTATTTCACAACTTCTTTGATTACTAATTATATTTTAGTATTTATTCTTTTTGATTTGTAAATGTTATAATAGATTTTGCTACATGTATGATTAGGAGAAAAGTCAGAAAGCCAAACTGGCTAGGAGTCAGGTGAAATGTCGACCAAACTCTGATTCCAAGGCCTTTTGTAACATTCCGTTACCGATGTGACGGGTATATCAGTAATTTGGATCGGGTTAGGATTGAGTACAGGCAAATGTTGTATTGTGCATGCATTATAGTTTTTATAGTCATTGATAAATGATTTATTATTGCACAAGCATATAAATGTACATACATGTATGACATCTTTTCAATAAACTGGTCATAACTTCTTATAAAAAACTCTAAACGATTAGGGAGAAACTAGACTTGAAAGCACCCCAAATGCATAGGTCATACACCAAAAATAGATAACGTTTGCCCCTTCAACTTCTCATTTAAAACAGTCTTAAAATATGTCTACTGTGCTGTTACGAATTTCACAATTAAATTTAGTCATCAACAACCCGGAGCTGTTGCCATCTCAAGAATGTAGTTGTCCTACAAACTGTAAATTGAAATTACCAACATTTATTGATCTATGGGAAATATATCCTCCAAGTTCTAATTCCTCGGCTCCACAATTTCTTCAAGAAATAGATACTCAGTATAGCCAACAACAGGATCAGGTGTGTAGAATTTCTCTGTTGTACTTGTTCAGAGGAGCATTAAGCTCAAATCACAAGGGCAAATCAGGATTGGCCAAGAACAATCGACCATAAGCTACAAGATCAGCTCGATTCTCTGCAATAGCTCTGTTGCCATCTTCCCTGTCATGGCCTCCAGCAACTATGAATGTGCCTTTGAAAGCTCTTCTCATGGACACAATGCTGCCCGGTGACACCCATCTTGGTTCAACCATATGACAGTAGAGGATCCCAAACTTATTCAAGACTTTGGCCATGTAAAGTCCTAGAGCTTCAGAATTGCAGTGCTTTTGTTTGTGTCTGTGGCCCTATAATTAATCCAATAATTGCATAAGAAGTTTGTCCCTTGGTTGGTGATTTTGAATAGAAAGTACATCACAGCAACCAGAGAGAGGAAAACCTGTCTGTTGTTGCAGGGACATCTTTCTTGTCTTATAACATATTTTCTTTACTGCATATAATAAAGATATTATTACTAGTGATTTGGTATTCCTTGTATTTTTTCCCTGAATCATGTGTTAATTGCAATCATTAATGATATTTTTCATAATTATATTTTAAATAAATTAGAAGTAATAGAAACATTTTACTTTGTATTTTGGAACATCTCTTGCTGCATGAGCTTGACTTTTACAATGGTAAAAAATCTACCAAATATATAATAATATAGAACTGAATAAGGTTCCTGTAAGAAACCTAATCAGTTATTTCAAGAAATGGATAATCAGTATAACCTACAACAGGATCAGGAAAGTAGAATGTATCTCTATTGTATTTGTTCAAAGGAGCATTAAGCTCAAATCTTCTTGGCAGATCGGGATTGGCCAAGAACCAACGACCGTAAGCTACAAGATCAGCTCGATTCTCTGCAACAGCTTTGTTGCCATCTTCTTTGTCATAACCTCCTGCAACTATGAAGGTGCCATTGAAAGCCTTTCTCATGGGCACAAGACTGTGAGGGCTCTCTTTCTTTTCTCCAACAGTTATCATTCTTGGCTCGACCATGTGGCAGTACAGAATCCCATACTTGTTCAAAGCTTTGGCCATATAAAGTCCTAGAGCTTCAGGATTTGAGTCCCCTGATTCCATGTAGTTGGCAAAGGGAGATAGCCTTATTCCAACTTTATCTGCTCCTATCTCATCAACCACAGCTTCAACTACTTCCAAGGCAAACCTGCAGCGATTCTCTAGAGATCCACCGTATTGATCAGTTCGGTCATTGATTTGATCTTTCAAAAACTGGTCAATCAGGTAGCCATGGGCACCATGAATCTCAACCCCATCAAAGCCTATAGCCAAACGACCAATGGTAAAACCTCTTAGGAGTATGTTTAAGCTTTATTTATGTAACAACTCAAAAGGATAGTGCTTGAGTGTATTCCCCTGTTTTACTATATAAGTCTTACCAGCCTCAATTGCATGCCTTGAAGCAGCTCTGAAGTCGTTGATTATTGAAGGGATTTCATCTGTTCTCAGTCGCCTTTGAGGTGTGAAGTCCACAACTGGGACGCCACTTGTTCGAACTTGAGGGGCCAGTGGCTTGTCTGTACTAGAGATTGGAGCCTGCCCATTTGGTTGGAGACCTGCAAAAGTCCCTATTGAAGTCAAGTAACAAGACACATTGAAGGAGAAGCCTAAGAAGGAGTGAGTCAATGTCACTGCTCAGTTTGCACGGGGAACTAAGCCTTTTATGCTCAGTGCTTACTTTATGTATGTATTACAGCGGTAATATGATCATCCATGATCTTGAATATGCCTATATTTTGGAACTCATAGAACATGCTTGCACTCACCGTTTTTTGATTCAAGCAAATATAAACTTTAATTCACGTTTCGTTTTCCTTTTCGATTTCTCTGTGAATTTTGTTAGTGAAAAATATCGTGAAACATTTGCACCAGTGATCTGTTCATTGATGAGAAGCAACGATGGGACATAATAAAAAACTTACCTTCATTTGAAACCCTTCCAACATGCCAAATTTGACAAAAGAATATACCACCCTTGGCATGAACAGCATCTACAATAGGTTTCCATGCTTCAACTTGCGGTTTTGTCCATATGCCGGGCGTTTCAGGATACCTTTGTGTTGCATAAGAAACAGAAGATATAATTATATATATGGTTTATTTGTAGAAACCAACGAACTCAAGTACAAAAGGCTTATACCGGGTTATTAAGAATGTAAGATTAAGTAGCAGATTTGGTAATTGGATAATGAAAATTACCCTTGAGCAGTGTCAGAAACTCCTGTTGCTTCAGCTATGAGAAGGCCACCTTTAGTTGTTCTTTGGGAGTAATACAAGATGGCATGCGGCTGAGGAACATTTTTATAGGATCTTTGCCTGGTCAATGGTGCTAGAACAATTCTGCAAACACCATTGTACTTGATTTAATATTTCAAACGTGCCCATATGGCATTCAGTAAACAAAAAAGAAACAAGTAGATGAATAGTTCAGCTAACATCCTCTGTTCTGTTGTTACTCCAGTCAGCTTAAAGAACAATAAACGTATGTATTAGAAAGAACAGCATCCTCCCGTATTCTCTACTGGTTAGCATACACTTAAAACAGGAAGTATATACTTCTGCTACTACTCAGAAAATCATGGGTTATCGATTAACTGGCACATTGTAATTAGAACAAAGGGTAAAAAATAAACAAAGAAAGTGTTTAAACATCCTCTTCATGCTTCCACTAGCATCCCAAGAAATCAACCAAAAAACAGTAAATCTCATGATTTTCTGTTGTACCTCGGGGGAGTAACATCTTTAATAGTCAAGGAACTCAAATCCACTGCAATGAGGCTACAAGGCTATACTCTTTTCAAGATAAAGATCTTCACACTAAAACCTTCCCAAGTTTTACAAATAACAAATAGATAAAAAATAAAAGTAGTTTACTTTGAGTCGAAACAAATATCTAGATGACAACACTATCGATAAAACAACACGAAGCTTTCCGAACAAACCACACAATAACATCACAGAAAATGACACGACAACGAACTGTCACCTGTGAGAAATATCGAACTTTCCCATCTTGTAAGGGGTGAGAAGAGGGATAATGGGTGATTGAGCAGACATGATCTGGCTGTTGTCGGAATTTTCTTTATCTTGCTGTGCTTTGGTTGCAATACACAAAACACAAAAACACTAAAAACCAAAGAAAACAACTCGCAAATAACCAAAAATCCTTTCCTTTAATATGCAAAGATTACAGATGGTGGAATGAAACATTACCTACCCAAATGGGTATTTATAGAACCAGACGGAGAGAAAAGATTCAAATTTTGTTCTGGTCTGACCCATTGCGAAAAGATTCAAAATTTTCCTTTCTGGTTAATTAACGGGCTCACGTAGGGAACGAGGGTCACTTTTCATTCACCGCCGGAGTTGACCAGAGAGCCTTTCGGTTTTTCACTCACCACGTAATCGGGAGGAATGTGCTGCGTTGGAGATCCCAAGTCTCGCTGTGATCATACCTATACAAAGCAATGCTGTAGGTGTAGGAAGTCCTTGAAGGCCTCTTTTAACGTTTAATTTCTGGATGGTTTGATTGTTTACCTTGAGCGTCAGTAATAGAGGCTTAGCGGTTCGACAGGCTATTCTGTAAACGGTTCACAACATGCAACATATAGAAGTATTTTTATTGATTCTTAAATTATCGTGCTAGCCATTAAATCATACTAAGAGTTTGAGGGTATTATTAAAGATTGACAACTCATATTGGAAAGTAATTCTAATATTTCTGTTGTTTGAATTAATTGACAATAAAATGTGGACGCTCACAAACTTGCTAGAGTGTCTTGCAATTTCTCTCATTTGAAAATATAGATGTCTATTTTATCTTGCCTAACTTATTTATATAGTTAATAAAATTTTTTCCTTTACCTTTTAAAAAAAAAGAAGTATTAGTAATCGACAATGCAAACCATAAATCTTGTATGCGTGATGCATGGCATCATCTTGCAAATAGAATATATTAGAAATTATAACGTATAGAAATGGACTAACTGATATAAAAATTGCTACTTTCATTCTTCTATGCCACCAAGTCCCACAACTTCAGTAAAGATATACGCTAAGCGCTTACGTTTGAATATAAAAAAGAATTGGAGCACGTTGTCGCCGTCTTCTTCTCTCGCCTGTGTTACATGAATTCTCCCACCTTCGTGGCTAATTCAGATCCCATATCTTTTTAAATCATATTCTTGTTTATGTACTTTACTATATTTATCAACCAAAAAAATTCCATTAATTTAATCGGTTAACAGTTCAAAATTTTTTTTATTCGATTTATTTTCATAATTGTTATTATTAAAAATCAAACAATTTATTAATTAATTGATTAATTTTTGTAAATTAATACTTTTTTATCAAAACTTTAAATCGTCTAAAATTTTATTTCAATTTTTAACTTTTTTTATCAAAAATTAATTAATTTTTGTAAATTAATAAATTTTTACAAAAACTTTAAATGGTCCAAAATTTCAGTTCAATTTGATTTATTTTTGCAAACTTATTAAGATTTATTAATTAATTAGTCAATTTTTTGTAAATTAATAAATTTTTATAAGCCAAATCAAATCAAATAATTTATTTAACAATATCGTTTTTTAATTAAACTTTAAAATTTTCAATAAATAATTAAATTTTATTTAATCTTTAATTAATTTTATGATAGATTAATATCTATTAAACTAAACTTTTTGTCTTATTAATTTAATCTCCAATTTAATTTTTAAAACATTGATATCACCCAATCAGACTCTAGGTTGGCAACATGTTGAAGTCTCTCAAGTCGTGGCCTCTCGACGCTTAATCGAAATTTGAGATAAAATAATATCTAATATCGTTTTAATAAGGCTTTAAAAAACATAGCATTTTATTTATTAATGGGGAATAAAATAGCTTTCATTACAAGACGGAAAGCAAATTCCCGACATATCCTCTCGAAGGAGGACATGAGAGTTTACATTAGATAGCATTTTAACTGACTAATTCGGGTTAGCCTTTCCGAATTTAAACCTAACTAAAAACCCAATCAATTGGATCTTTTATCTAGTAATTCGGATAGAACTAGACTGAGCCCGAACCTGTTGTCATCTCAAAGAATGTAGTTTTTTCCTACAAACTGTAAATTGAGATCACTAACATTTATTGATCTATGGCAAATATATTCTCCAAGTTCTAATTCCTCGGCTACGCAATTTCTTCAAGAAATGGGTAGTCAGTATAGCCAGCAACAGGATCAGGTATATAGAATGTGTCCCTGTTGTATTTGTTGAGAGGAGCATTAAGCTCAAATCTCCTAGGCAAATCAGGATTGGCCAAGAACAATCGACCATAAGCTACAAGATCAGCTCGATTCTCTACAATAGCTCTGTTGCCATCTTCCCTGTCATAGCCTCCAGCAACTATGAATGTGCCTCTGAAAGATCTTCTCATGGCCACAAGGCTGCCAGGACGCTCTTTAATCTCGTCATCTGATACCCATCTTGGTTCAACCATATGACAGTAAACGATCCCAAACTTATTCAAAGCTTTGGCCATGTAAAGCCCTAGAGCTTCAGGATTTGAGTCCCCTGATTCCATGTAGTTGGCAAAAGGGGATAGTCTTATTCCAACTTTATCTGCTCCTATCTCATCAGCCACAGCTTCTACTATTTCTAAGGCGAACCGACAGCGATTCTCCAGTGATCCACCATATTGATCTGTTCGGTCATTCACTTGGTCTTTCAAAAACTGGTCAATTAAGTAGCCATGGGCACCATGAATCTCAACTCCATCAAAGCCTATGGCCAAAAGAATGATATTAGAACATCAAGTATTATGTTATACTTCCATACACTTAACAGATTTGATTAGAGATTGTTCTTTTGTTAACTATGTTAGAGAGTCGTACCAGCCTCCATAGCATGCCTGGCAGCTGTTCTAAAGTCGTTGACTATTAGAGGAATTTCATCTGTTCTGAGCCGCCTTGGAGGTGTGAACTCAACAACTTGGATTTCTTTTTCTCCGATTTCTGGGCTCAGCGGCTTGTCTGTACTGGAGATTGGAGCCTGTCCATTTGGCTGGAAACCTGTTAAAACACATTTGCAAGTTAGCTGGAACCCAGTACAACCGAAGCCTAAAAATGCAGCAAGTCAGTCACATTACTCTCAAGAATAATTGACCACAAGTAGGAGTTCTTGAAAATGATACATGACAGCGTTTTGATTAAATGTTGTATGATAATATTCTTGCAAAAAAGCTAAAAATGTTTTTGAAAAAAAAAAAAGAAGCTTTTCCAGCACACTAGAGTTTAAAAGACATTTCTCTCCCACCATCAAATAGGTTCTGGTTACTGCAACCTCAGCATCATAACTTAGACCTGAAGAACTGTCCTGGGCAGGAATGCCAATACTTCAAAATCACAAGTAATTGAAGAAGTATGTAATATGCCCTAAAAGAAGGTTAGAAACTTCCAGAAGAATCATGCAACCTTTCTTGAGACTCATTATCAGTACTACATTGTATTGTTGCCACCAATAACTAAAAGCTATCTTAAACCTTCCCCAACCCCCACCTAGAGAAAAATTCAACCAAGTTTTCATCAGGAATCCTGAAAAGATAATCACTTCGAGTTGTTGAAGGCACACCAATTGCCTACTGAACTGCAGTTGTAATATATTCAGCCCTGATCTGAAACTGTACATCCTTCCGTTGTAGAGCTTCAATGTTCTTGAAGTAAGACATTATATATTAAAAGTTACAATTCAAGCAATTCTTAATAGAAATTATTTCTGTTTTCACGAATTTTCCAAGTAAATTAAATCGAACTACATGGGGAAAGATTGGCATTAGTTGTCAGCAAGAAGCAGCATGAGAAATGTGAAAAAAAAAAACTCACATTGATTGGAAACTCTTCCAACATGCCAAATTTGGCAAAAGAAGAAACCACCTTTGGCATGAACAGCATCTACAATAGGCTTCCATGCCTCAACTTGCTCCTGGGTCCAAATACCAGGCGTGTCTGCATATCTATTATATGTAGAAGTAACAGTGGTTAGGGTATCAAGGATTATACCAATATATAAAAATTTATTTTCAAAAGCGAGACATTGAAGTTGATCAGATAATTGGGTAGTGAGAGTTACCCTTGAGCAGTGTCAGAAACTCCTGTTGCTTCAGCTATGAGAAGGCCACCTTTAGTGGTTCTTTGAGAGTAATACAAGATAGCATGTGGCTGAGGAACATTGTTATAAGATCTCTGTCTGGTCAAGGCTGGTAAAACAATTCTGAAAACAATAACATTGTTGTAAGATCTCTGTCTGGTCAAGGCTGGTAAAACAATTCTGAAAACAATCATTTATATAGTTAAACTAAATGCATTAGATCTAAAATTCTATCATTATGGAGTCTACTAAATAAAAATATAATAGTAAAAGGATAGATTGGTTGCCTTCTTCTGAATATATTAAGCAAGTACATCTCAAATAACAAGGAACCCAGTGACAGGTTCACCTATACAATTCTTAAAAACTGTTGAAAGGTACTTATAATAACCCAGAGAAGGCTGAAATTGAGATAAAATAACACAATCTCAGCCATCTTCTTAAGCTTTTAATTGCCTGACCCTGACATATTCGCTTGTTCCCAGTCTGGACTATCTCAGAATTTCCCACTGATGGATTCCACTGCTGTTAATTGTAGCAGATTGGGTCCATAGCAAATCCACAAACAAAAATAAATTGAAAAGAAAGATGAACAACACCATACCTCTGAAATTAACTACACAATAAAAACGGCTAAGAGAAAAAGTGACAAGTCAAGTGGGTCATCACCTGTGAGAGAGATGGAATTTTCCCATCTGGTAAGGAGTAAGAAGAGGAATAGTAGGAGATCGGGCTGAAATAGTCTCACCATTCTTGCTGCTGCTGCTGGAATTCTGCTGTACTTGGGTTTCCATGGCTTCGAATACAAGAAAAAAAAAAACACCAAAACCCAAAGACACAAGCTTGAAAACGATTTAAATAACTATGCCTGGTATAGTTAAATACCAAGTTCATCCAAGCGTGTATTCAAGAATGGTCCAGAATATTTTTGCTTTTTGCTTTGTTAAGCATGGTCCTATACCTAGCCAACTATTGTTGACGTTGTTGTCAGAAAAGTTAAGATGGGAAATGGGCCAAACCTTAATCTGTCGGTGTGGATCAGAGACACTTCTACACTTCCACGTACTGCGGAGAAAATGAAACCAAAGTGACAAAACTGTACATGTCTTGGTAATAAACTGGACTACGGCAAATCAGATTTTTTGGTAATTGAGATATTAACTCTAAAATTCTACAATATTTTTCTTTAATTCTTGTTAAAACAACACAAAAACCTGCTCATTTGGCTAAAAAAAAGCTTAATTTTTTTTTAAAAAAATTAAGTCCGTCCCGAAGTTTGATTAAATGTGATTGAATCTGTCAACTTTGGTTGATCTTGTCAAACAGAATTGTCATATCTGTTTATGTTGAAGTTTCTCTTCATATTTGTGTATACACTAAAGTTGATATAATGAGAAGATATCTATGATAACTCGTGTTATTCATATACATCATGATTTTGTTTTCTAACAAAAGATTTACTCAGTCCATTAAATAACTTATATTAAGTGAGACTATGCCGTTGCTCTTTATATAGAGAAAACAAGTGGTTTGATGGTTTAGCTTTTTTTTTTTTGTTAAAGAACTTATAACGTGAATTTATATTTAAGAAAATCATATCATATATCGTTTATTATTTTGATGAAAGATTGAGAAAAGAGAGTTTTGGTTCTAAAATTGGTAACATCATATTCTTGTATATCAAAATGGAATTATACAACTTGCCCAAACTATAACAATGCAGAACTATATTTCAATGATTAAAAACTCTAATTGGTATAACTAGTTTAATTATAAAAATTTTGAATTATTTTTTTGTTTGATTTTTAACTTTTCGGTTCGATATACTTTCAATTTTCATTAATTAATAAATTCTTATAAACCACAACAATTCAATTAATTTTCATGCAATAATATCTTTTCTAATTAAATTTTAAATTTTTCAATAAATAAAGACAATATTTTTCAATCATATTTCAAAAATTTTAATTTTATTCAATCTTTAATCAGTTTTGTAACGGTTTAATACCGGTTAAACTTTTTAAAACAACTATATACTTGTACTCACCTCCCGTGAGAGTATCTCACATCTAATAGCATGACCAACTTATATTAACCTTAACAGAAAATTTTAAAATAAAGAATGAAACTGCGAGAAGAATATCTTAAATTAAATCAAGAATAAAGGAAACAAAAAGCACTTGAGTCAATGAATGCTCTCCATTGTGTATAGCAAACATTAAAACATAATCATGGAGAGTTTTAAAAAAAAAAAATCTGTTGTAGAACTTTGTAATTGATCTCTGAAAAGCGCCCTGCTCTATATCAGACCACAGATTGCTTATTGATATACCACAAGTTCTTCCTCCTTAGGATTCTTTTTTTAATATGATTTCTTCCTTCCATAAATATCTTAACTTTCAAAATTCTACATATTCTAAGATAGTTGAATCCTATACTAAATCAACTTCTTTATTACAAAAAATATCTCAAATAAATTAAAATACAATAATGTCAAAAATAGAATATTATAATAATATCCCCACTTTTGACATTATTCACTGAACAATTGAAATGGAAACTCTCCCTGATATAAATGATCATGATAATAGATATCTTAAAAAAATCAAAGTCAAAGTTAAGGACAAGTCAATAATTAACTATCAGCTGAAAAAAATTAAAACAGCCAGCAAACTAGCATGTTTCGATCTCCGCCTTAAAACAAATCAATGCCAAAAGAAACTAAGAATCACGAGATGAAGCAGAACGAATTGCTTATTGTTTAAGCTATTGAAGAGTAGTTATTGTGATCAATCTCAGCAAATAAGGAGGCATGAGTATCAGCAGTAGGTGCAGTAGGCTGTTCATAGGAATCAAATGAGGAGTATGACAGATCAATCGCTTGAGCTTGCTTATTGACGTTAACAATCCGAGAAGAGAGATGTAGGATGGACACAGGCTCAAGGACCTTAGAATCAACACAAGATACACATTGAGCATGCAAAAACTGAGTAATCAAACATGGAAAACTCAATAATGTTTGCTGCTTACCAACACTCGTAATCATAGCCTTAATAATCAATCGCCCCATATTTATTTTAACCATGATGCCTATCACATACACAATCTTAGCTTGAGCAGGATAAGATGTCACACTATGTATACTGGGCATCCAATTAGCTAGCAAAAGCTTACGAAGAACAAAATATTTTTGTATAAGATCAGAAGCATGTAGTGCAGTAGCAAAAAGTCAAGAAGACAATTTACCACCAGTCAGTACACTTTTCAACATATCATTACTCAATTTGAATCTATCCTCAAAAGATGGATCCCCAAATAAATTTATAAACCCCAAAAATGCATTCAACGAATTAGGATCAAATTGAATCAATATTCCCCTCACATAAACCATATGAAAGCATAAAGGATTATCATTCAACACTCCTTTATCCAAATTACTATAAAATTTTTGTACCAACTCAGCATCAAAGTGATGTGGAAATAAAGCAGCATGTAACAAATTCTTATGAAGAAAATAGTCGATCTCATAGGCTAAATTATAGAGATACTTAAACAAATATATGGGTGCTTGTTAGAGAATAAGTTCAATGAACTAACCCGTTATGAAAAATCCATTTGAAACATTATTTATATGCCTATGAAAATTTTAATTGTGATAATTTTATAAGCGATTCTTTAACTTGATGAGGTCTTTGAAGTTATCTTGTATAGAGATTGCTATGTTTTGATATTACTTATGAGCTATTATAATCATGGATAGGTCATTCGGTGGTCATTGTATATAACATGAACTATGTGGAGGTAATTAAATAATCAAGATAAAATTCATCTCTCTAAAGTAATTGGTGAGAATGTTTTATTATTCTTTATTAGTATTAATTCGAGAAATCCATGACCAAGGTAAAATGACATTTTGTAAATAGATTACAAATGTTATTAATTGAATTAATAGCTAATGACAGAGAATTAATATGATTATACTCAAAATGAAGTTAAAAGTAATTTCATGTTATATGTCTAATTGAAACATCGTATGTTGAAACGATTGAATTATATGAAAAAAATCATCCATAGAAAGGTTACTCAAAATCAATTTGACATTTCTAAGCATTTGGGTGGTTATAATGTATTACTAGACGTCAATCTTGATTTATTATTATAAATTTTTTAAATGGAGAATTAAAGATAAATTAAGAAATTTTAATTTATTTAATTATAATTATGAATTGAAATTAGATTTTATAATCATTGTCAACATATTTGATAACCTAACGGGTCTTATATTAATAAAGAGTTAAAGAGAGTAAAAATATTTCAATCAAGTTGAACTTTTTTTTAAAAAATTAAAAAATTGGATTGATAGATTAAAGATGAAGAACAACATTAGGAGAGTAGTAGTAATCTCTTTAGCGACAACATACTACACAATACAAACACACCAATTGGAACAATAGCGTAGCAAGAAGATATGACACTGTTGCTTATCCAAGGCAAGTTGGTTGTAAAAGTTGTAAAACCACTCGCATCTGCACATTGAAAATGCCAGTGTTTCCAAATTTGGGTTATGAGGATAGAGGTAATCCAAAAATTTCTTGACTTGTTTCCATGATCATATTGACAATATGAAGCCAACTTCCTAAGTAACGCAGTATATCTTCACCAAGATAGTCCACAAAAATAATCAACTAATTTCCTTTTTTATACTAGTCGTTTAATCCCCTATTGTTGGTATTTGGGATTTTTCTTTCTCTTCCTAGTTGATTTCTTTTTTGCAGTTTTTGACTACACAAAAATCTCTTAGGATATCATGGATTTTGACTGCATTTGATGGAGAATCACTATTGTCTGCTACTAAATCTAGATTGCTTTCTTGAGGGGAACCTATTTTATGTTTTGCAATCTGGGAATTGCTATTCTTTGTCCCCTAACTTACCATACCGTAATCACTGGAGTTTACCATTATTGTCTGTTTTCCATACTCCGACCTATCTTTAGAAATGCCATTTTGCCCAATAGTTGCTAATAGAGTCAACACGTTGGCTCAATCCATCTGACAATGCTCTAGATATTGTGAGTTGAAATGATGCACTTCATTTTCTAGACCATCGCAATCCACTTCAATAACACTGCGAAGATCATTCTTCAATCTATTTGCTTGAATTATTGCCTTATCAATAGCAGAATATAGCATAACTTCACCATCAACACCTTCCCTACTAATTTCAACCTCTACACTACGATTATTAATAGTCTCAACGGGGACTATATCAGGTAGTACACCAGTAACATCAGCCATAGAACATTCAATCTCATCAAAACCACCATTAACAGCATCCACATCACTACTAAGAAGAATATTTGCTTTCACTAAGGGTGCTTCATAGAAAACTCCACTGTCTTCAACTATTGCGCCAACCTTATCATCAACTATAACAGAAACCGATAAGTCCTTATTAGCATGTTGAATATCCACAACATTGTCAATATTCACATTAATTGTAGCATCCCACTCCCGCAAGACTTAAACTCGATATCGATGGTGATATCCGAGCCTGCGCCTTACGAAGGTGGTATGTTAGAGCAGTCAAAACTGTTCAAAAACTCAGTAAGACATTTTTTTTTTGAAAAACAATCGAGTGCGCGGAAATCAGTAAACAGTTTGGGCCCGCTAATGCAAAAACATTTCGATCAAAACACAATTTCAGT
>JANJEY010000003.1:57392134-57404931 GCA_024703695.1 Erythroxylum cataractarum | reverse complement strand
AAAATGTTTTTAATGAAAACTATAAAAAAAGTCGTTTCGAAACAAAGAACGTTTTCCTTAAACAAATAAACATATGCTTTCATAGCGACATCCAAAAGAACAAACCATAAACACAATTTATGGAAAAAGGACAGACCACTTATATACATATTTCTAGGGCTTTGATATCAATTAATGGAATTAACAGTATTCACAACGGAAGCAAACCAAGATCAGAAATATATATATAGGCAAACCAATCATAAAAATAAAAACAAGTTAGACCTGTTGAAGCACGGAATCACTAACTAATCTTCTTTCCGCAAATCTTCTTATCACCCACAACCTTCTACTGTGTAAACTTAGTTGTTTCTATAACCCTTGTGTCCTATGTTCTGAAATTCGGACCGGTCATCGAACCGGTGGCCTTACTGGTCACTGGTTTGACTGGTTCGATCGGTTCAACTACCGGTCGAACCGATGTGATATAATAATTATGCAATAATTATATTTAATTATATATAATATTAAAAAATTTTAAAAAAAATTAAAAAAATCATCGAACCGGTCCGACCGGTCAAAAACCGGTCAATTGATCAGTTTTGACCGATTCATACCGGTCTAATTCGATACCAATTTTTAAGCATAAATCGGACCGGTCAAACCGACCGGTCCGATCCGATTTTTAAAACCATGCGCCCTAGTGCAGAGATCAAGGGATGCGGACGCATACGATGCACGTGTCACAATGAAAACCCAGGTGCACGCGCTTGTCAGTTCTTTACTTACATTTTTCTTCCTCTTTTTTTTTTATTTTTTGAGAAAATCAAAATATAGAGAATTTGGCTATTAAATGCAAACAAAAGTTGATAAGCTCTTGAAAGAATACATAATTGTGTTGTTAATTAACATACATTAGTTAAAAATCAAAATAGCAAAATAGCAACCTTCTTAGGCATTGAAATAATAAAAAATATTCTACATTGTCCCCTAATATTCATGATTTTCTAATATATTCTTGTGAATGTTGAGATAAAATCGGATTTATTAGATCGGGTTCTATCGAAACAACTCCTTAGTTGATTGTTGATTCTGAAATGGCTTTGACGAGAAAAAAAGAGTTACGTTAGATATAAGTCCAACAGCTGTGCATAATTGACATTTATCTAGATTTAACAAATTCACATTGAAAAAATCAAGTGATTGTGATTTTCTTCAATTTTTTTTTTGATAACAGGTGCACCAGTTTAGTATGCGAAGAAATCTCTAAAATTTTTAATTGGATCAATTGAGGCATTTTAAACTTAATAATCCAAGTTTTAACTCTCTAAAATTTGAATTTAGGTTCCAAAATCAACTTTTAGATCCTAATCTTTTATTAAATCCATAATTCCATGATTTGACACGCAATTATCTTAAAGAGAACAATACGTTACATTTTACAATCTCGTAAAATATTCTAAAGATTATAAATGCCTAATTATTGTTTGTTGAGAAATATTCGTAAAAAAGTTATTAATTTTATAATTGAGCATATTTATACAGTAATTAATATGTATACACAAATTTTCGCATCTTATAAAGTTTGCGATCACACATTTATACTCAAATGTGTGAGGATGACGTAAAGATGTTCCTCTAGTGAACTTCTTAATTAATTTACGAATTTCTTTACTTATGTATTTGAAAAATGTCTTTTTTTATGAATGATAATTATCCTAATGTGTGTTTGCCTTATATGAAATTTAGAGATGCACATAGAGGCAAATTGTTGAGGTTTGCCTCTATCTTAATGACATATACAATCACAGTGGGTAGATTCAGATCTTTTAATTACATATTATGCAGAATTTGTAAGATTAGTTAGTCTGAACTTAGATTTAATAGTTAGACTTATTTTAAGGAACACATTTTATGTACCTTTTTTTATACTTTGATTTCACTATCTATTTTTGGATATAAAAGATTCAATTTTAATTAAAAAATTCAAATGTTAGGTTACTTTTTGATTCAAAGTATATTGGCTTGGCCTTTTTATCATATAGTTTACATAGAATTTGTTTATATTATGATGGTGTCTATACTACTTTGTACAATATTAAGAAATTTGTTGCCAAGATACCCTTAATTAAGAAATTTTTTTCATATTATAGTATAAAAAATTATGTCACATCTCTTAAAATATTTGAAGGTTGATAAAGGATAATATTCTTCTGACTTTAGTGACTTGAAAACATTTAGTGAATGTTGTAGGGATAAATTGACTAAAACAAAGACAAAGTTCAATTTTTACTTTAAGAACTTATACTAAAATTTTAGGACCTTATACAGAATTAATTTGCAATTAAAGATACTTCATAACTTTTATTGATGATTATTTTCATTATGGTTTTTTGTTATTAATAAAGAAAAAATTTGAACCTCCTAACAAGTTTAAGATTTTTAAGACTAAAGTTTAGATTCAATAGAAAATGTCAACAAAAATAGTTAGATTTAACCATGTAAGGGAGCATTATGGCTAAATAGAGTTTCATAATAAGAAAATGGATCGCTTGTCAAATAGTTACAAGGTTGTGGCATTGTGACTTGGTTTATTATGTCAAATAGTTATAAACAAAATGATATGACTGAAAGACAAAATTTCACCCTTAAGGATATTATAAGGCGTATATAAAGCAGGATTAACCTTTCAAAATGAGAAGAAGTCATTAAAACAACCAATTGGACCCTTAATATCCAAACCAAACCAATACCAAAAATGCCTATTGATATGTATAGATGGAAATCTAGTTTAAATCACCTTCACATTTAAGGTTTCTCCTTTATAATAAGTCTATATAATCCTTCTGAAAAATAAACTACATACTTAATTTACTTGTTACTATTTTCTAACATACTTAGATCATTCTAAAGGATATAAGTATTATTATAAAAAGGAGGTTCTAAAATTATAGAATCATAAACAACTAAGATTCTTCTGAATGATATGTTTGATGAAGTAAGTTTTTCCCGATCATCATAAAATAGTGATGCGCACAAGACTTAGTGATGCGCACAAGACTATTGTCTCATTCGCCCACATCCATTCACAATGGAATAAGAGATCATTTACTTATGAATATTCCAATATAAGGAGGAAAACATACAACCATTACAAAATAAGCCTCTTTAGGTAAAGATAATGCTGAAAATATTAAACAAAGGAGATCCATTAAGATGAGAAGATCTACTATTTCTTACAATTATACGATATATGTAGTAAAGCGCTAGCATAATATAAGTGTTGGAAAACCTAGTTGAGATCTTATCCCAACCGCAGCGGAATAATCATAAAACTTTTCTGTGACTTTTGATTTCCTGAAAATCAAGATCTATTTAATTCTATAAAATGATCAATACGAATCATAGTAAAGCGAAAACTTAATTCGTACCTTATTTCAAAGTTTGATCTTTATCTTGTTGTATCCCTCGAACTATTTTCAAAACTGATTCGTCTCAACCACCATAGCCACACAAGCGTCTAGCCTCTAACGATATCTATAGAACGGGTTGAGAGAACTTTATAACTCTTACAGAGAGGATTAAGCATAAAGTACTAGTTTCATAGAGATTAAGCCTATTTATAATAAGCTTTAGACGTTTTAGTAATTTAATTGAGATTAAATTCTAATTTCAATTAAAATTTAATTAGAATTACAAATAATTCTAATTAAATTCTAATTATGCCTATTTAAGATTCAATATCTCATATTGATATTTATTTATTAAATATCTCATACTTAATCATGAAGTTTCTCAAATTTTACAATCAAGTCCAACTTAATTAAATTAACTTTGCTCTTTTCAACTCATTTTATAAGTGAGACTTATTAGGTTCCCTAATATATTAACAATGATTATAAAATAATTTTAATTCATAATTAAAATTAGATAAATTAAAACTTCTTTTAATCTATCTTTAATTCTCCAATTAAGATCAAGATTGGCGTTTAGCAATGCATCATGATCACTCAAATATTTAGAAATGTCAAAGTAGTTTTGATTAACCTTTCCGTGCATAATTTTTTCGTATAATTCAATCCTTTCATCATACAATGTTCTCATTAGACATAAAGTATGAAACTAATATCTACTCTATTTTGAGTCTAATCATATTAGTTCTCTGTCATTAGCTATCGATTCAATTAATGACATTTGTAAACTATTTACAAAGAATTATTTCACCTTAGCCAAGGATTTCTTGAATCAATACTAATCGAGAACAATGAAACACTCTCCCTAATTATTTTAGGGTGATGAATCCTATCTTGATCACTCAATTATCTCCATATAGTTCATGATACATCTAATGACTACCGAATAAACAATCTACGATTAAATAGATCATAACTAGTATCAAAATATAGCAATCCCCATACAATATAACTTTAATGATCTTAAGTTAAAGGACTACTTATACAATTATTGCAATGAGAATTCCATAGACATACAAGTAATGTTTCAAATGGATTTTATTACATTTGGTCTGTTCAGTGAACTTGTTCTCTAGCAAGCACTCACATGTTTGTTTAAGTATCATTATACTTCAACCTATGAGATCGACTACCATAAGGAAAAACAGAACGTGTATTAGTCTTTTTACGTTCTATTAATGTCCAATATTAATAGAACAATGACTAGGAACATTTAGGAATAATACATAAATTTAATATGAATCTCATAATTATAATCACATTATAATTTCATTTGCAGTGTAAAATTATGTCATGGACTTTATCATATACATGTAAACATATATAAGATAAAGAATGCCTTTAAATATTATCACTAAACTACAATCAAAGCGATTGATTGTAGGACATAAACCAACAATAAGATACATCATTGGTTCTAACAAGTTTTCAAAAGTCTTTTTTAGTCTTCAATCAAATATGTTATGGACATAATGAGAGATGAAATGTAGTCTTTAAAGCATAATAAGGTATGCGAGCTTATGGAATTATCTAAAGGTTGTAAGTTTGAGTTTTATATGACTAAAAGAGATTACAAACGAAAGATTGAATGAATTAAGACAAGGTTAGTTGCCAAAGGACTCCTACAAAATAGACTTTAATGTCACTTTCTCTCGATTATCTTTAAAAAAAATTTAAAATTGATTATGACATTAATACCTTATTTTAATATGAAGTTTTATTATATTGATTCTAAAGCATCTTTCTTTAATGTAGATCTTTATGAAAAGGTTTATATGGAGCAAAATAAAGGGTTCGAGGAAGATGGAAAGTGTCATCTAGTTTGAAATAAAACAATCCCATTTATGGACTAAAGCAAGGTTTTTATTAATGGTATCTTAAATTTGATGTGGTCTTCCTGAAAAATAAAGTTTTAGGAGATACTTGTATTACAAGGTCAAGAGAAGTAAGGACATTTTTCTACTTCTTTATGTAATGATTTCTTAGTTGCATTACATAATTTATATTGCACGGGATTAAACAATTATTGTTTAACATTCTTACATAAAATACCTTGGAAAAACATTTTTTATCCTAGGTATTCATATTTACTAAACATATCTCAAAATTTGCTAGGTATCTCTCAAAAGACATACTTAGAGCTATGCTGTAAAAGTTTAATATGAATGCTTGTAAACATTCTACATTAACAGTTTCTCATAAAAAATATTATTTTGGGAACAATGAAGTTGAGAGAGAGGGCATGAAGGCTATTTCATATATCAATATAAAAGAGAGCTCAATCTATGCACAATTATGCACTATGTTGGATATTGAATTCATAATTGAACTTTTAGGTATATATTTATCCAACTCAAGTTTAAACTATTATATTATAATGTAGTCAAACGAGTTTTGAGATATTTAAAGGAGGCTAAACGTTATATTTTTTGTACAAAGAGTTTGAGAACCTAGGTTATATTAATTTAGAGTTTATTATATTTTCAAATGACATAAAGTCCAAATTAGGGTATATCTTTATGCTAATAAATGGTGTTGTATCTCAAAAAAGTATCAAAAAACTACTTGTTACTTCTACTATGCTTGTCGAGTTTGTAACATGTGCTACAGAACTACATCATAAGCTATATGGTTAAAGAATCTCGTGGAGAATTACTTATCGTTAATTCGATTGCTAGACCCATATATTGTCATAATAATTTTAATATGTAATTTAAAAGTAACAATAATAATATCATAGAATCTTAACATTTGAAAGTTAAATAACTATTTTTTTTTTTACTAAAAAGTGGTATTATAGTAAATCATATTAGGACTGTGTATATATTAGTTGCACCCTATTATGTATAGGGATATGTTAGTAATATGGGTGTGTTAGATTCTTCTAACATTATTAGTTATGTGAATTTTATTTTTGTTCCAATTTCAATATTTGAATCCATGTATTTCAATTACATTATTTTGTTGTATGATGATCATTATTACAATTCAGTCATAAGAATTGTCATTTCTTTATTTGGTTTATTAATGAGATGTCAAAAAGATGTAAAGCCTTAAATTTTGTTTCGATTTTAAACATTTAAGTCTACAAGCATATTGAAAGTTGGTATTAGGCTATTTATTATTTCTCTTGACACATGAGAGTATTTCAAAGCACAAACGAGTATTATTTAGACATATAAGATATTTATCCTATAAAGAATTTCTTTATTACAATTTACTATAAATTGAGAGAAATTTTTGTTGTTGTTAATTATATTAGCAGTTTTTTTTAATCTCCTATTTATTTATTAACTTTATCTTCTCTTTTATTAATATTTTCATTATTTTTATTATTATTTTTATTATTTGTATTATTAACCCATTCCTTTTATCCTTTTATTGGATTATTATTCCGTTTTTATTTTATTTTATTTATTTGCATCATTCCTATTATTGTCTCATTTGCATGTGAGTCCACCGGAAACAGCCTCTCTACTATGTAGGGGTAAGGTTGCGTACTATCGGACCTCCCCAGACCCTGCTTCAATGTAGGATTTCAAACTGGGTGATGATGATAATGATGATGACGACTATAAATTGAGAGAAATCATATCATAAAATTAATTTTGTGTATTGTTATACTTCCATTTTTTTGTTGATGTTAGTAACATTATTAGGTGTGCATGATTATATTGAAATTGTGATGTATAAGTCATTTAGTACTTTTTTTGGTACCAAAAACCTTATTGAGCTTAAAGGTGGATATTGAACTCTAAAATATGCATTGATAAAATTTTCTTATTAAATATTTTATAAATTAAAATATTTTATTTTTAAAACTACTAATAATTAATATTGTTTAAGGAGGAGAATCAAAACTAAAACTGATTGTAATTAATATTGAAAAGTAAACGAATTTCGAAATCTAATTTGGATTATAGAACTTATATCAGTGTTGGCTATATATAGAGGTTTGTTAAACTTGTGATACCGAGTCCAATACAAATTTATATAAGAAAGTTTGGTCCTATTAATTTAATACAAGTATAATTAAGAAATTTCTGACCTATTAAAAACTCTGTAATTAAAAAAGTAAAAAGCAATATCATACAATTCTCTTATACATTCAATCATAACAAATTTATGAAAAGTAAGAGGATCAAATTTTTATAACCTTATTATTAAGTATACAATTTTTTAAAAACAATCTCTTTACTAATTAGGGGTAGGCTTGTTTACTTGTATTAACAGGTATACAATTTCAGGGTAAATATCCCAGATGAATTTAGGATTTGATCATAAATCCTTAAAGCGGATTTCAAGTTCTTGTGCTCTAAGTTCTGCTCTTCTATTTATGTTCATCAGTTAGGTTTCTAGAATGGAACTTTTGATGTGTCCTTAAGTTTGATAGTTTCTAACATTTAGGAGGATACCCCAAATCTATTTTGGATTGATCAAGACTTTCATAATTTGTAGTCGGATTTTCGGTTTGATTATACAGTCCGCTATTTCATTAAACCGAAAAATATCTCTTTCGATCCTCTCAGCACCGTTGTTCCTGTGCTTTCACGTGGAAATAACTCTCAATTTCCTTGTGAGATTTGCAGATCTTTGTTTATTACAGCATTAACTAAAGGATACGGTGCATGATTAGTCTTTTTCGGAGAACTCAAAAAATCAGTTCAAGGTTGATGGAATGGAAAAGACATCATTTACTTGATGATGACAGGTTTACTAGTGGTAGTACTATCGCTGAAAATCTCAAGCCCATTTGGCATGTACAAACCAGATATGCAGTTTCGTAAATTACCCCCCAACTTCAATATTTGTAATAGCAACATACGTGCTCCAAGTACGAAGGAGCAGAATATGAGAAGTAACTCACTAGCTGACTTCAAGATTAGTTAACACTTATCACCCCTTATGCAGAATTAAGAGGTCCTAAATTTAGATCTTTATTATGTTGTATAAGACCCTTCTAATTAAATTTAGAAAAATAAAAGAGCAAGATCATTGCTTTGTCAGTCGAAGTGGTGAACATAAATTGCGCCGCATTTTGCTCGAAGCCTCGCCTTTACTTGGTTTCCCTCTCAAACATGCTGAATCAGTGCCTTAAGTCGTGAAGCTGAAAAGCACCAAAAACCAATTTCATTTCATCATCATCATCTACCCTTGTCGGTTGCCACCAAAAGTTGACATCAAATGTTTCAACCCAAATCACCTACCACAGCACATGACGCTTCTTGATATGGTACACACATGTGTAAGTAATGGCCCAATATCCTCAGTTGCCAGAGTCTACGACTACGAGTCCTGCACTTACGTGCCACTTTCCAAACCATTTTGTGGCCTATCTGATCCAACATATCGGTTACGTGTTCAGATGAAATCTAACTTTTTCTGGTTTGTGGTAATTCAACCATTACCATGATTAATCTTAGAAGCACAATGTCAGATATTTAAGGGTTAGTTCAACCGTGACCACTACTACTAGTAGCAGTTTGAAATTGGATAACTCAGAAACTATTATTAATGTAAGTGGATTGGTTCATTGTACCGATTGTATTTATTTTTAGCACAAGATTCCTTTCAAACATAGAACAAGGTATGGTCACAAAGCATTTATTATTCATAAAGACTTCATAATTACCTGGAATTGAAAGCTGTTTAGCAATATATCAATAATAAACAAGTTGGAATAAGCAGGTACATGGCTGCTGAAGATGTAATCTATAGTTACATTTTGTCATTATAAATATGGACAAGGGCAGTGGCTAGCTTGTTTTGGAAGATGTTGGAAGCTTTATTAGTCGCTACACCTACTTCTACTTGCATCTGATAGTAAACGTCCAATGCTAATTCGGATTTATACTAACAAGGGAGCCTTTCGCTTTCTGCAGTCAGATTCCCTATAATGCAGATTTCAAGCACTAGTTATTAGATATCAATCATTTGGTTCACTGGTTCTTTTGTTATAATTAAAATTTTTATTAAATTATTAAAAAAAATAGCAGATTCATCTAAGTGGATTTTTTAAAATATTGTAATCGTTCTTTCCTTTAATTTTCTTTTCAAAATCAGGTGCAATAACTCGGATATAATGATATCTAAAATTGAAGTAAATTTGTGAATTAGCCTTTGAAATACATACCAGAGTCAGAAATTTAAGACAAGAGCAGGAGTAAGTCCCCAGACAAAGTAAATTAAATCATTAAGTACAGATGTAGAAATGCCACCAAGAAAAAAAAAATCCAAGTTGGAGCTTTACTCGTAAAATTCAACACAGCTGCTCTCTTGCTTTTGGAATTCGAGAATGTCTTCAATAACTTACGCTGACCTCTTGGAGCTTAAAGTAACTTAGGCCTGAACACAGTCGTTTTACAAGTTTTCAACAAGGCTATCTATTTTTCTTTTCTTTTTTCAGATATAGATACATCAACATGAAACCTAAGAGTGGAAACTGAGATAAATGTGAAATGTTAGGATATTTGTGTTATATTGTTGCTTTAAATCTTTAAAGACTGATAAAGAATGTTATATTTGCAGGTGATATGAATTGCAGAAATATTAAAGAACACTAGAATTACAAGGTTCGATAGCTTAAATGATATCTATGTCCAAGATTCTCAATGTTGTGATTTCAACTAGTATGAAGAAAATAAGCAAGGTTACAAGAGTATCTAAAACACTTGCAAAGAGTTTTTCACTCTCCTTAGTGTCACAAATGAGTAGTCTAGCAACTCTTAAACATTTCTTTTAATTCTTACTGAAAGAACAGAAGAAAGAAAGCAATTGAAAGTGTAATTGTATTGTATTGCTTGCATTATCATGGGTAACTTTACACTGTATTTATACATGTTTGCGATATCTACAAAGATAATGAAAATCACAAGATAAAATCAGATACAATAAAATCAAATATATTTAAAAGGAAATCAAATATTTATTGTTGAGATTGCATAAGGATTTGCATATATCTGCATATGTTTATCAGCTCCCCTCAAGATCACGGTGGGTAGCTACAATGAGCTTGCCACGAAAATTTTGAAAAGCGGATGAAGGTAGAACCTTGGTCATAATGTCGGCAATTTGATGACTTGAAGGAAGATGTTGAATTGATAATGCTTTGTTGGTAACCAGATCTCTGACAAAGTGAATATCAATTTCAATGTGTTTTGTACAAGTATTATTGATGGGATTGGCAGCAAGAAATGTGGCGTCAAGATTGTCACACCAAAGAGATCAGTAGTAGGTGAGAGAAACCAATTTCTCCAAGAAGAGATTTAAGCCAACAAACTTCAGTAGTAGCAAGAGCAATACTTCGATATTCGGCTTCAGTGCTGGATCTAGCAACAGTATGTTATTTCTTGACATTCCAGGAGATGAGATTTGGACCCAAGAAGATACAATAACCAGATGTGGATCGACGATCATCAAGACACCCTACCCAATTAGTATCATAATATGCATTTATCAAGAGAGAGGTTGTGCAGGTTAAGTGGATGCCAAAAGAGGATGTGGAATGAAGGTATCAAAGTATCTGTTTAACAGCAGTCTAGCGAATGTCGGTAAGACAATGGAGAAATTGGGATATTTTTATTAACTTCAAATTGAATGTCAGGACGAGTAAGACAAAGGTATTAGAGAGCACCAATAGTGCTTCTGTATTCAGAGGGATCAGAGAGGGGTGTACTATGATTTTTGGATAGAGGAAGAATAAGAGTAATGGGTGTGATGGCAAGTTTGGATTGAGTTACTCCTGAGTGAAGAAGAAGAACTTTGGTATGCTTAGTTTAGGTAAGGAGAAGGCTTGTAGATGTAGTTGTACCTTCGATGTCAAGAAAATAATGAAGAGGACCGAGGTCTTTGATAGAGAAGGCAAAATTAAGTTCAGTAATGAGAGGTGTAAGGAAAGATGGGAAGAAGCTAGTGATTAAGATTTCATCAATATAAACTAGGAGGAACATGGTATGGGAGGAGGTGGAGTGAACAAATAAGAATGTATCAGATTTGGTGGAAGTGAAATTGAGTTCAAGTAATTTTTGACTTAAGCGACGAAACCATGCTTGTGGAGTTTGTTTCAGACCATAAAGGGCTTTGTGAAGATGGCATACATGAGAAGGGCGATGAGGGTCAATAAAGTCAGGGGGTTGGGCCATGAAGACTAGTTCGTGAAGATTCACATTAAGAAAGGCATTGTGAACATCAAGTTGACGAATGGGCCAATTTTTGGATAGGGCAATGGTAAGGATGAGGCAAATGGTTGTGGGTTTGATAACATGACTAAAAGTATCAGTGTAGTCAAGACCAGGTGTTTGATGATATCCTTTGGCAACAAGACAAGCTTTGTATCGATCTAGGGTACCATCAGAATTTCGTTTAGTTCAAAAAACTCATTTACATCTAACAATGTTGGCATTAGGAGGTGGAGAAACAAGTGTCCAGGTATGATTGCGATGGAAAGCATTGAACTCATCAAGTATGGCTTGGCGCCAATGTGAAAATTTGTTTGCTTGAGTGAAGGAGGTAGGATCTGGTTTGTTTGAGATTTGAGTAAAGATGGAATAGGTAACATAGTCAGAAAGGATCCGAGGAGCACGAGTGTTATCGCGTGTGTGGGTGGTCATATGATGTTGAGGTGGTGGAGATGATATATTTGGGGATAGTGGAGATGGTATGGTTGGGACTAGTAAAGAAGAGGGTGGTACAGGTAGTGGAAGAGAAATAACAGAGGGAGAAGATGTGGAGGATGAGGGTGGGGAGGAAGTAGCAAAGGGGAAAATAGTTAAAATTTCAAAAAAAAAAGGGGAAAATAGTTTAAAGAAAGTGGACATGGCATGAGATGTGAATTTTAGAGATGATATGATCAAAACAACGATAACCTTTGTATTGTAAAGAATGCCCAATAAATACACACTGCAAGGACTTTGGAGAGAGTTTGTCCATACGTTGAGACCCAAAAAAAGGGAAACAAGCACACTAAACACACGAAAGTGAGAGAGATCAGGTGGGATGAGGAAAAGAGCTTCATGTGGGGACTTTTGATTAAGGACAGGTGTGGGAAGAAAATTGATGAGATAAGTGGTTGTAGAAAAAGCATTGAACCAGAATGACTTGGGTAAAGAGGCATGAAGAAGAATGGTAAGGCCATTTTAGTTATATGACGAATTTTACGTTCAGTAAGGCCATTTTATTGTGGAGTATGAGGACACGAAATGCGGTAAGAGATGCCATGTGTGGTTAAAAAGGTGGCAAAGGAACCTTTGATGAGTTCAGGAGCTCCATCACTGATGGGTGTCGAAACCACCAAAAATAAAAGACCTGCTCTTCCTAACAAAAAAAATTAAGAATACTGTAAATAGG
>JANJEY010000003.1:57371754-57387902 GCA_024703695.1 Erythroxylum cataractarum | reverse complement strand
AGAACAAACATACACATATGAGACATAACCTAAATCGGACTAAATTTGCTTAATCTGCTAACCCCTAATTTGGGGCGTTACAGTGAGGGAACTGAGTGAAAGGATAAGAGACGCTGCTCGTAGATAAGGAGCTTTGCCATGGGTTCACTGAAGGAGAGGCTGGACTCGCGATGCTCCACCATCGTGATGAACGATTCAAAATCTGTAGATAAACCATTCAAGGTAAAAAGGATAAGTTCAGAATCAAATATTTTATCAACTATAGCTGCTAACTCATCTGTCGTAGTAGAGATTGTTGCAAGACATTCGGTAATAGATTTTTGTCCTTTTTGAATGGTGTGTAGTTTTCATCGGAGCAGAGACGTTGGGAGCTCGATTGTTGCATGAAATGTTGCTCGAGATTAATCCAGAGGTCACGAACTGTGGTACATCTGATGGCAAGGCAGGAAATGGAGGTAAAAAGTGAGGCGATGAGGAAACAGTAGACCAATCGATCGAATTTTTGTCACTTGAGATGTTCCAAAGGTTCAGTATCTGGAGTGATGGATGGTGGTGTGACTGATCCATGAACATAGACAATGAGATCAGAGGTGACAAGGATTGCATGGATTTGGTTGCGTTAGATGAGATCATTTGAATTATCCAATTTTGTGGTTAGAAAGTTGGTAATCTGATTGAATGGTAATGTTGGGGAATTGGGATCTACCATTGAATTGTGTTTGAGATGTTCTGGTTCGAAAAAAAGATTGATGTTTTGTGTTTGTTGTTTCGGTGTGAAGAGTGGGGTGAGTTTTTGTGTTTGTTTCTGTTGTTTCTATATGTAGAGTAGGTGTTCGAGAAAATGACTATTGGCTTGAATGTGTAACTCAGTAATAAGACTAGTGTATGGGCTCTAATACCATAAAAGAACAGAAGAAAGAAAGTAATTAAAATTGTAATTGTATTGTATTGCTTGCATTATCATAGGTAACTTTACACTGTATTTATACATGTTTGTGATATCTACAAAGATAATGAAAATTACAAGATAAAATCAGATACAATAAAATCAAATACACTTAAAAAGAAATCAAATATTTGCTGTTGGGATTGCATAAGGATTTCCATATATCTGCATATGTTTATCACTTACACTCTCAAATGATTGAATACAATGTGAATCATGAAGTCTCTGTATTGTCACTTTTTCTTCTTCTCTAATGCCTGTAATCTAATCTTTTATAGGTCTTGAAAGAGTAGTCTCTTGGATGATCCTACGTAAATCCGACAGGTAACATGTGCCTCTCACGTGAGTTACTAAAATTTCTGCTTTTGGTCTGTGTATTATCTTGTTTGAAGCTGCATTTTATATTGAAACTTCTGACTTGTATTGTAAACAACTATGTATTGAATTCAGATGCTTGAGTTTAGTCACGTGTGCCTCATGTGTAAGTATCTTGAACCTTGTCTTTTGTTTCTATTAGACAAGAACATCCGAGAGCTTCCCTCTCTTCGACCTTCAGACATTTTTTCTCCTCTTTGATTTTTCATCTTTCTTCTGTATTTGTAGTTTCTGAGTGTAGATTAGTAGAGTAATTGTGATTTCCATCACATGAAAGAACGACAGATAGTGAAGGGGGAAAGAAGATCAGGAAAATTATGTGATTCAATGGTAAAATTGGCATCCACGAATACAAGACTACTCACATCTTTTTCATTAAACAAGTTCGTAAATTGTATTCGACATAATACAGATTTAATTTATTTTTAGTATGTCTTGACTTACATAATAATAACATCAAAATGAGGATTTCATAATAAATATTTGATGAACTAAGAAATGATGTAATATATTTTATCATATTCTAATAAAGTCGATTATCTATGTATTTAAAGAAAAATTCTGAAAAATTCAAAATTATAAAAGTATGCATTGATTGGATTGTACATGATATTATTTGAAAAATACTTCAGCATCTCATTATTCGGTTGTCAAGTCCAGATTTATTATTGTGTATAATCGTTTACCAGTTTAAAATTTGATGAATACTTATACAACCAATAAGGTATACAATTAACCCACGAGGGTTGTGGTGGAGCGGCAGCCTCTTCAATACTTAACCTGTGTCTTAATTTTGAGTCTTAAAAATGAGGTCGTTTTAAAACTCGTAAGGGAGAACTTTGTTGCCACCTAAAAGGATCCTGCCTAGTTCAAATCTGGATTAGTTGGTTGTCTAAGTGGCACTGAATACTGGGTGGTTTAACCAAAATTAAAATAAGCAATTATTATATTATCTTATTTTTAATTTAATTTTATGTAACATATAAACTAAACTTCTTATATTCATGTATATTATTTTCTAAAAGATAGTCTAACTTGTTATAACCCTTTAAGTTTTTCATTCCAAAATATAAAGTATAATTTGCATGTTTTGTTAGATTCCATGCAAAACTTTTTAATGAAATATTGACACATTTTAATAGAGAGATTCTTACATTCTTAGAAGTCTTAATTAATGATTACAAATTGATTAACATGCAACTTCATAAATGGTAAAGTTACGTGATAGTTACTTTAATTAGAACCTATTGCTTCAATACTCACAACATTTGGCTACTTTTCAAAAACTGTAGCAAAAAACTTTTGGGTATAATTGTGAAAATATAGATAATAGTATTTAGCTATGAAAAGAAAACATAGTCAAAATTATTGGTGATGATTTCTCAAAATATAATCTTTTGCTATGAAAACAAAGCGTAGCCAAAAATTATTGACGATTTTTTAAAATGTTGCCTATAATTTTCAGTTATGAGGTTTTGACGAATTTTAGATGACGAAATAACTAAAAGTTATAGGCAAGATTTTACCTATAGTTACAATTTTTTCACATCAAAATATCAAATTTGATGTAATACAAGGAATTTTTTTAACATAAACCCACAAAACAATTCGAAATCAACAAAAAATGTTTAGTACTTATAATAAGCCAAAAAAACAATTGCTTAATTGAACTATGGAATCAAAGTGATGAACCTATCTTAGTATCTACCACGCCTGCACTTCATAATTCTCCATCATTCGCAAATTCTATGCAATCACAATTATTAGGCTTAATTCCCTTCTCCTATCCAAAATTTGATCAATTGGAATATTTTTGCTCCTCCTTTGTCAAAAGTGGGGTTGTCAATAGTTCTAACCGACCATTTGCCTGACCCGACTCGACATCTTACAAAGCCGCTTAATTCTATCTAAAGAATAACTGATTTCGAGCCACATAGTTGAAACTTAATTCAAGATTATCTTAAAACAACATCATTTTATTATAATTAACTAAATATCATTATTTAAATTTTAAAATTTTAAATTAAAGTAATATTATTTTAATCAGTTAAACTAAAATGTTAATTCGAAATAAGGAATTTGGCTGTCAAACTTTTTTGGTTAAACTTTAAACCGAACCGAACTATTTTGGCCGATCATAATGAAAAGAATCAATATGACAATTACCCTTTTATCACTTTAGTACATCTCAAATGAAAGAAAGGGTTCTGATTTAAATTATTTATATTAGAAAGTCACTTTTATTTTGTTTTAAAAGAAATTGAAGTAGTTCACACCTTACTCAGTCTCAAATTACAATTTCACTATTCGTAACATTCCGAGTACATAACATATGAATGTACAATAAAAAAAGTGACAACGTTACACATAAAAGAAGGTTGTTTGTTCAACATTTATTCAATCAAATGTCACGTAAATTGAAGAGGGAAGAACTAAAAGAATGGTGAAGCTAACAAATATGGATGGCAGTATAAAGAAAACCAATAGACAATCATAGGGTTACAAAAGTTAAGGATTGTTCCTTAACAATTTTAAGAAAACTTAAGTTAGTTCTAAAATGGTATTATTAGAACCTTAAATTTTTTAGTTTTAAGTTTTATCAATTTTTAATATATGAATTATAAATTTATATGTTGTGTTATGATTAGATAATTTAGAGTTAATATTAAAATGATTTTTTTAAACATTAGTCCAAGATATGATGTTTACTTTAACATTTCACAAAAAAATCTAAATAAGCTCTTATTGTTATCTCTTTTATATAATATTTAGAAAGCAAAGAGTGTTATTTTTGTATTTTTAGTATGTAATTAGTATTATTTTAATAATGTCAAAGTATAGAGTAATACCAAAGATAACAATAAAAACTTATTTAAATTTTTTTATAAAATATTGAAACAAATATAAGTTGTGGAGGGTTTCTTATCACTTTTGCCGAACTTGGTGACGGAGGATTCGGGGTTCATGGCATTATCCCTAACGTGGTGACAAAGGCTTTGGGGTCTCTTGTTCATTCATGGCATTACTTTTCCCTTAATTTTAGGTTTAATTCTGAATACATATGCATTAATTAATGGCTCATCTTTTGTTACCCTTGTAACCTTGATCTGAACATCTCATGGAAGAACTCAACATCTTATTCCTTTTACAAACTTACCATGGAAAGGCCCAAAGCAAGTTTGGACTAAAAACAACATTAGATGTCAAAGGTTGAGTAATCTCAATACTTAAAAGTGTGCGTAGCATCCGACCTTAGCTCAGTTGGTAGAGCGGAGGACTGTAGTTGTTATCAAACAGATAATCCTTAGGTCGCTGGTTCGAATCCGGCAGGTCGGATTCGCACTATTTTTCGCCCAATTCTTGTAATTTCTTTATTAATCTTTTTCTTCCCCCACTGGTTGGGTTCCCACATAGCAGTCAGCAAATCTTCATTATTGGCAAGTTAAATGATCTGATTTGATGATATAAGTTTTACTTAAAGATGCAGTGAAACTTATACTTCAAGAACCCAACTTGGCCATGTAACTACAACTTCGCCGTCCCATGTTTGTCTTGACACTTTTAACACTCATTTATGCCAAATTTTGATATGTCAGTTTCAACCTGGAGTCTATCACCAACTCTACATTTTTTATCGAACGAGGAAGTGGCTTAGTCAAGGGAGATTGAATTTTTCATGCAACAGACAAAAGTTAAAAGAAAAAACACAGTATGTGTATGTATTTATGTCTGTATGAGTCTGCATTAGATGCCTCTCCTTCATTCCAGCATATCAGGACACCCGTATTTCCAAATGTTCTTTGGAGCAGTCGCTTTAATAAATTCATCTTCTCAACAAGCCGTCCTTACATACTTCACCAACTTGATTCATTGGCCTAGGGACGCAAAGGAGGAGAAAGAAGAAAGAAGAAAGAATAAGAAGAAGAAATGAAACCGATCCTTGTGTTTCTTATTTCTCTGCTTATTCTTTCATCATCTTCATGTGAAGGTAGAGCTACTAGTCCAATTCATGAAAAGTTCATTCAATGCATGTCAACCCAATTCACCAATGCCACCGAAATCATGCTCACACCTGACTCTCCTCTATATTCAAGTCTTTTCAAATCCACCCAACAGAACATGAGATGGTTGAACTCATCCATCTTGAACCCACCTCTCATCTTTACACCATTTCACCAATCTCAAATACAAGCTGCCATCTTTTGCTCCAAGAAGCTAGCTTTACAGGTGAGAGTGAGGAGTGGAGGTCATGACTATGAAGGTCAGTCGTATATGTGCATGACGCCATTCATCATCATCGATTTCATGAATCTTCATGCAATAGAGATTGATATTAATAAAGAAACTGCGTGGGTGCAATCCGGTGCTACAGTCGGCCAACTTTACCATGCTATTGGCAAGATAAGTCCAGTCCATGGTTTCCCTGCTGGGATATGTCCTACTGTGGGTATTGGTGGCCACTTTAGTGGAGGTGGATTTGGTACCTTGTTGAGAAAGCATGGGCTTGCAGCAGATAATGTCATGGACGCCTACTTCATCGGTGCAAATGGGAAAATTATGGATAGGAAAGGTATGGGAGAGGACATCTTTTGGGCTATCAGAGGAGGTGGTGGAGCAAGCTTTGGAGTCATCGTTTCATGGAAGATCAAGCTGGTTCGGGTTCCACAAGTTGTGACAGTATTTACCATCTCAAAAACATTAGAGCAAGCTGCCACCAAGCTAGTCCACAAGTGGCAACACATTGCAGATAAACTACATGAAGATCTATTCATCAGAATCATCATCCAAAAGGTGGGAGGACAAAACAGCACAAACCCCAAAACAGTACAAGCTTCTTTCAACTCTCTCTTTCTTGGCCAGTTTAACAAGCTGTTAAAATTGATGAATGAGAAATTTCCTGAGTTGGGACTAAAAGCTGAAGACTGCAGTGAAATGGGTTGGGTAGATTCTGCCATCTATTTTGCTGGATACCCAAAAGGAAGTCCATGGCAGGTCTTGCTTGACAAAACTCAACTATACAAAGCCAGCTTCAAAGCAAAATCCGACTTTGTGACACAACCTATTCCTGAAAGGGCACTCGAAGGACTGTGGAAGAGGATCTTACAGGAAGAAATTGCGATCCTTTTATTTGATCCTTTTGGTGGTAGGATGAGTGAGATTTCTGAAGCCGAAGTGCCTTTCCCACACAGAAAAGGTAATTTGTACAACATACAGTACATGGTAAAATGGGATGTGAACGACGTAAGCTCATCAGACAGGCATATCAAATGGATTAGAATGCTTTACCAATACATGGCACCATACGTTTCCAAGTATCCTAGGGCTGCTTATCTTAATTATAAGGATCTTGACCTGGGTACCATCAAACATGATAACGCAGTCTCCCCGAAGGCTGCAGGTTGGGGTTTTAAGTACTTCAAGAGCAACTTCAAGAGGCTGATACAAGTCAAGAGCAAGGTTGACCCTGAAAATTTCTTCAGAGATGAGCAAAGTATTCCATGTCAACTTGCTTCAAGGAAACTTTAATGCACATGCAGATACTTGAATATAACTTTTCCTGGGGCAACCAGCCTACTTAATTTTTATACTAACCAAAACCAACCATGATACTCAGTTGCAAGAACTAATCCATATTAAACAGAATATGCAGAGTCTACCAATTAAAGAACGTTAAATAACTATTACATATTTCTGAATTGAAGCGCAAAGAAATCTAAAGGACAAGGCAGACAAAAACCGATCCCCCACAGACTTTCTGTGCATTCTCTTATGTTTCAAAGATATAAGCAAAACCTGTACCTGGAGCGCCAACATCTCAGAAAAGATTACAAGTAATTCAGGAAAGACAGCAAAAATCATTATACTATTGAGCCTCTGTCCTATTGAAGAAATGCAGCTCTGGAGTTTCCTGGTCAACATGCAGCAGAATAGAAGTATGCATCAGTACGGCCCTATGATACAAATCTCTTCCAACGAAATGCATTTGAGTGAATCACTTTATGAAACTAAATAACGTTACTTGTCTCTAAATTTACAAAAATTTGCTCGGGAATATAAAACCCAAACAAGGGTTTCGCCAAAGCTACATCTAAAATTCCTTTACCCACTCCTTTTTGATCTTCCAGCCAAAAATTCAAAAGATCCTATATATCAAAAACTTCCTGACAAAAGGATCGGAACATTAAGTTTTATGGGAAGCTCCACAGAACTTCCTAGACCTTTTCTGATCTTTCATCAAGGTATTGACTAATAATTACGAGCTATCACTAATTTCTCTCTTCGGAGTGTCTCAATCAGGTTCCATTGGTGACAATTTCAGCTCCAATTCGCCATCTCAGTACTTGTCTTCAGCAACAGATTGCAAAAGGCTAAATGAAAATAACTGTTGCTCCTTACTTAGTAAACAAAACCACTTTCTTATGAGATCAACATAGACTGACTGACAGACAGTCACTGAGGGCTGCAGCTTACTGTGGATAACTTTCTCAAAATCAAGAGGCAGAAGCCCCAACAAGGCACTCAATGTCGCCATCTGAACAGGAAGAACTGACCTAATGGTACCATCTCGCCAAAGAAAAGTAGACAGTTTACACCTCAAGTCCTCAACTCCTCCATTCTCATAACCACATGTTGATACACCAAGCCTGTATTTTAGCAAGTTAATACAAACATTCCAGATTATGATTGATACAGTATTACCAAGGAAAAGGGAATTATCTGCCAACAAGCAAATTGTTTCAGGCCAAAAACCAATTTACTCGAATATTGTATAGTTCTCACTAGAATAGCAAAGGCAATTAAGTCAAGTGACATGCAGACTACCATTTACTTTCTCGTTGAACTACAAGAAACTGTGAATGATATTACCCCAGTACTATGATTGCTGCAATCCTTTTTCTGTACTACTCTACAAAATTCCAAGTATAAACAATGTTCTATACTCCCTTTCCTAGCAGACGAATATGTTCCAGCTTCTAACATCAATAAGATCAATAAAAGCAATATATACATGGATGCTTTCCAACAAAAACAGAAGAATAAGTATTTCCCAAACTATAGAAACAATAAGCAGTAACAATTAAATCAAAGATAATGAAATAATCATGTCAAACGTACCTCCCAAGCTGCCCAAGATGAATAAGAACAGCAATGGCAAGGTTGCCAAGCTTAGGTATCTCCAGCATCTCCAACATCTTAGGAATGAGTTTGTCAGAAGTCCACTTCCATTTCTGCACCAAAAGAAGGCAGATAATAATGTATCTTTTAAACAAATTATACTTTCATAATTTCTTCTTTGACAAGCTAAATATTTCAGTTACAAAGAAACAGTCTCACTTTCCCAGTGCAAATTCTACAACACAATATTAATTCGGATGACCTCCCCAGCATTGACATTATTGGAATTATGTTAAGATGATAAATATCAGAAGAATGCATCACCTTCAGAATTATCTAGTTCATAGAAATGGTTAAATTGCTTTTTCCATTGTCAAAATTAAGTGTGTTACAATATGATACTCAGAAAGTCAAAAGTATAATTAAACACAGCATTAGTACGTTGGAATAAGATTAAAAACATACCATGTTGCTTGCAAGCAGCTCCAACAATGACAAGCAGTCAATAAAATCACATATGGTCTCATTGGTCAAAGAATTGGAACAAAGAGAAAGCATCAAACACTTTTTCAAGCTACAGGATGCTTCGTAATCCTTGGCAACAGAATGATCCTCTTCACAACTTCCTATGGGCATATTCTTGTGGTGCAGACCACTTGAATTTGACAAATGGCCCAATTCCATTTGATGCTGATATGAAAGAGTATAGTACTGTAGCCTTTCCGCAACAATTAACACAGCATCATCTGGAGAAACTGCACCCTGCAAGAAAGGACATTTACCAAATGGACATTTGTTACACGAAAGATCTGGAGAAACTGAAGCATCTGGCACATTTTCCCTTTCTTGAAACAGGACAATTGATTTCAATACAATCATTGTCAAACTGTACTCCGCTTGCGAGAAAAATTTGTCTCCACCAAGATAAGCAAAAATGTGAAGAATATTTAAGACAAGAGTACTCTGTCTGTGCCGTTGTAGAAGGTAGAAAGAAGTCGCACAAAGAAACCCAATGTTTTCAATAGCTGCACATATTGACCCTAATATGATACCCCCTGCCACCAACTGATCAGGTGAAGCTAGTTTAGAGGACAATCTTATGTTGACACCATCCAGAAGGACTTCTAAACCTGACTTGCAAGCGATCAGTTTTTCAGAAGACTCATCAGCATAGAACATTACTCTCCTATTTATGAGGAAATCCACCATGAGGTCAAGAAGTTCATCCAAACAGCATACTCCTGCAAACAAGCTTCTTGCCTCGACATTACTCATTACTGCATTTCAGGAAATAGTATTGTCAACGCCAACCGTTGCATTAAGTTGTGCAAAATTGTCATTTATGTTTTACAGTTACAAAACAAGAAAGCAATGCACACAGAAATCTACCTGATTTTATGTCTGCAGCAAAAGAATCTAAACAAGAAACAAAATCACCATTCAGCAGGCTTCCAGATTTTCCCATGTATGCAGAAAAGCTCAGCAGGAATGTTGTGAAAAATGCACACGCCTTCTCCCTAAAACAATGAAAAATTATTAAATAAACAAATAAATAGTTATATTGATCGAAGGAACTCCAACAGATAACCAAACGTGCAACATGACTTGTTAAGCTTACCTGGGAAAAGCTTTCTCTTCATTTTTAAGAGTGAACAAGATTGTTTGCACCAGTGACACTGTTCGAGTACCCACAGTGCAGAGAGATAGGCAAGCTTTTGTAGCAGAAAAAATTCTGGAAATGCTTTCAGCATCATCAGTATCTGAATAAATCACACAGAACTCCGGAATACTGTTATGAGTAGTTCCTCGTTTTTCTTTAGATGCAAATTCTAGAATTTCATCATCAGATTTACATGCAATTGACGTGTTGAAAGTGAATCCATAATCCTCGGTACGAATATTTGTTGCTTTTCCTGCATTTTCAGCAGTATCAAAGCCATTTCTGCAGTCTACTACCGAAAAAGGATTGAGAGGACCATCTTCCTCGTGCAATAATTCATTACAGAAATTTCCACTTACAGCATGTTTCTCATCATTGCAATTAATTTCAGTAGTAATACCATCAATGCGGTGAGAAGGAACCGGCATCTCTTTTCCAATTAGCCTTCCTCCAAGGAAGCTTTCTTCTATTAAGGGTTCAAAATTATCCAAATCAAATGCTTCAGCATTTGCAATCAAAGGAAGAGTGGGGGACATGGGCATTTCCATTGCTCTCCTAAAACATTCCTCATCAGCAGGATTATCCAACTCCAGCAATTTCATATAGTTACCATCAGCTAAATCTTTGAAACCTGCTATATTTTCATGTTCATATCCAAAACAATCCCTCAAATTATCTTTGCATGTCAAAGGTAATCCTGTTAGATGACTGGAAGGAGAGGGAGACTGTCTGCAAGCATTTGTGTCATCAAGGAATTCATTCAAGTCATGCCCAGTCTTCTCTGATTCGTCAATCACAAACTTCAAATTTACTTTCTCTTCACAAGTTTCCTTTCTCTTCTTAGATAACTTTTGATGCTTAGCACCTAAACTATCTTGAATACTACGCTTTACACAGTCTGTTTCCTCCAAGTGTAAAAGCTCACCAGATTCAATTGCATCAAGCATCTTCCTCTTTCTACCATGTACTTCTAGTCTATTAACAACATCGACATTATGAGGATTTTTCACACTATTTTCAGCCATCACAGAAATTTTTCCATGTTTAAGTAACCTAGTATCTTCAGCAGACATACATGACATTATTTGGGGAGTGTTGAAGTTCTCTTCTGTCAAAGTTCCAGATGCAGTAGCAACAGAACCTCTTTCCTGTGATCTGGCCAATGAAGCATCAGAAAAAGATGCTGAACTCGAAGTTACTGCAGAACGCTGTAACAATTTTTGGTTAGAGCCTCCATGCAGAGGCTGCAATTTAGAATCAATACCTGAGGTCACATCCACACAACTGGCCCCACATATAGGCCGAACTGGATCACTAGAATCAAAGGTTTGCCCAAGACCAGAGGCAGTACCATCTGAGAACCCAAGTTTCAAAAGTTCACTTTTAGTTCGAGGTGAAATTTGAAATTGTTCAAAACCATGCTCTCTCATCAACTTTGACTTTTGGATATTTGTAAAATCCAAAGCCTACATGTACATTAAAGAATCAAATAAGGAAACTCTAAGCATGAAGTAGCTTATTTTTGTTAATGTAAAAAAACAAAAACATATATATAATGAAGATAAAAAAACGAAGGCAAAGAAATGCATAACATGCGGTAAAGATCTTTCCATTTTTGAGGAAATACGGAATACACATATATCTTTAAATGTCAAGTGAAGTGCGTGAAAGTATAAGCAGCAGAGCTACAAATAGCATTAAAATTTTGAATTGTTGCATATACATACTAGTTACACTGAATTGCATTCAAGGGTTCGAATTTTTAAACTAAAACATTATTGAGAGCAAATATTTGCTCTACCCACCAGATCATTTTACTAAAGATCCATCAGGTAAGCATATTTGTTGGAGAAAAATCAACCGGTAGCAAAGTATAGAACAAACTCCAAACCTGTAAACTATTTTTAAGAAGCAATATGATAAACAAACACAATCGTCAAAACAGATAAAGAATTTTGAAAAATCAAATTATATCCTGAGGATCCTACATGTTAAGAGGAGGACACTGACCTGTTCCAGGTACTTCCTACCTTGATTGCTCGGTGAGAAACATTTATCAAGTAAATCCAGGCGACATGATATTTGACCAAAATCAAGCTTCAAGCGTGAAAGCTCTTGCAGCAAAATGTTATGACGACTCTTTTCCAGCTTAACCACTTGTTTGGTATGCTTCAATTTCATTTTCTCAAGCTTCAGTTGTTTATCTAAAAGCTTCATTTTTTGAGTCTCCCTCTGTTTTTTCTCAATAATTTGTCTAGCATCTTCCAACTGTCTAGAAAGATCTTCAGCACGAGATGTTTCTTCCATGATCTTCCTCTCTGCCACACATCTTTGCTCCTCTATTTTAGCCCTCTCTATCTTAACATGCTCTTTCTCTTTAGCTACATCAGCCTTTGTTGCTTCTAACTTTATGATTGCCTCCTCAAACTTCAAAGTCTGAGAAACCAAATTCAACTTAGCTTCCTCAGCTTCTTTCCTCAATGTCTCCAATTGAAGCTGATAATTGTTAACCACCTCCCCTTTAATATCATCCTGTTGTCGTCCTTCATTAACCTTTTGTATCTCCTCAATAGTCTGATGAGCTTCTTTGAGCTGCCGACAAAGCCTTTCAGCACGAGATGTTTCTTGGATAACTTTCTTCTTATGAGCTTCAACAAGCTTCCTTTGCTCATCTACTTTAACCTTCTCTGAATCAGCACGCTTTCTCTCTTTTGCCACCTTATTCTTTTCAATCTCTAATTTTCGATTTGTCTCCTCAAACATCGTAGCCTGAGTAACCAACTTTGATTTTGTTTCATCAGCTTCTTTAATGACTGCCTCCAACTGAAGGCGATACTCCTCAGCATTCTTTCTTTCAATCTCAGCATGTTTCCTCTCTTCATTTACCCTAGCCTTTTCCGCTTCCACTTGCTTCCATGCTTCAACAGCACTCTTCTTCTCTGCCACAGCCTTATTTATTTCATAATCTGTCTTTATTTTCTCTTTGTCAAGCAGTTCCTTGAGCTGATGAATTTCCTTTTCCAGTCCAGAAACACAAGACCGCAGAACATGCACTTCACTTGTTTCATTCTCAGCATTCGCAGTTCCATTTTGCCTCAACTTGGAGAGTTCAGACTTGAGCGCGGAAACCTCATTCTCAAAACGAACTCTCAAGGCTAGTTCTTTCTCCTTCTCCTGTTTCTCAGCTTCTGCACGCGTTTGCTCTTCTTCAAAAGCTACAAATCACACATACCAACACATAAAATTTCCACACCCAAAAAGAGAAAAGAAAATACAGCTATCCGTATAACGTGAAACGAACTGTTCCTGTACAAACCTAGATTGCAGCAATAACCCTTTAATGCTATTACAGCAATGACACAAAGCAGAAGAAAAGAAAAGCAATACCTTTGGTGAGTGATAGATTGTGCGATTGAAGCTTATGAACTTGCTGGTCAAGCACATCAATTGCTTGCCTTAAAGCCTTACGCCCCTCTTGCAACTTGGCATTCTTCTCCTTCCACTGCTCAATGAGCCAACACACAAATTAAAACCAAAGAAACACCACAAATATTATAATCTTTAAATGTATACGTCCAACTTACCAAAGCACAGCAGGGATTGAGCGGCGACTGTTTTACAGGAGAAGCGGTGGCCATTTTCCAACCAAAATCATGCGCATGAGACGGATTCAGTTCGCCCAACTCTTTGGAAAGAAATCTTAAACAACATCGCGTTCGTACAAAGCAACCCTAAGGAAACGATAAATATATATAGGTGCTGCTAGGCCATTTAGCGTTTTTCAAATGCTATTCGGCTCCTAAACGTCAATTGCTTTCTTTTGGGCTTCGAAATAGAGTTGATTACACTAGCACCAGCAGTACCGTGTTCTTATGTCATGTGCTGTATATGTAGGTTTTTTTTCCTTTTTACACCGCCTTAATTTTTATTAAAAAATACATTTAGTATCTTAATTTTTTATTTTATCGGATAAACCTGAAATTTGTAAATTATATTTAATAAATTTTATTTATTATTTAAAATATGACTAAAGATTAGATAAAATTAAAGAATTTAAAATATTATTAGAAGAGATTATCTTTACTTATAGAATATTTAAAATTTAATTAAAAATAATATTATTAAATAAAAATTAATTAATTTCTTTTATTTTATAACAACTTATTAATTTACAAAAATTAAACAATTAGTTAATAAATTGATCAGTTTTTAACAAAAAAATTATTAAAATAAATCAAATTTAAAAGTTAAAATTCAAACTGAAAAATTAAACTATTTAAAATTTTTATAATTAAATATGTTGAAATTTTCAATTGTTGCATTTAGTATCTTTATTTTTATTCTATCATATAAACCTGAAATTTGTAAATAATATTTCAATAAGTTTTATAATTAATATCATTTATGATTTTAAGATTCTTTTTGGTAAAAATAAAATCTACAACATTAATTACATTTTTGGTAAAACTTAAAGCACATATTGTCTTCGTTGGTGCACCACCATCTCCCGTCTTAGTCCAGAGTGTGGATTTTCTTTCCAATTTTACCTTGGTTAATTTTTAAAATAACATCGTTTTGGGTATTAGACAGGGATGAACACTCTCTAAACTTATGTCCAATAGTTAAAATAATAACGGTTTGAACATTAGACATAATTAGACAGAGTGATTTTAGACATAAAATCTAAACTGTTTAGTACATCAGCTGTAGTTGCTATTAGAATGAGTATCTGCTTATGCACTTGTTCTTGTATCTGCTTATAGACTTCAATTTAGGAAAAAGAAGCGAGAGATAAATATTCCAGTGATATAGCAACATTCGTATTGGTTGTTATCAAGTCCTTAAGACACATGTTGGTTCTCCAGTCCAGTGTTGATGGTTATGCAATGTTTGAGCATCACCTCCATTTGTTGTTTATGCTCTAGAACTAGACATTTGATCATAGTCGAAGATACTAAACTATCGATTGAATTTTCTTTATCGTAAAGAATGTTAAAATATTATTTATTGAGCTAATGTATACTAGAAAGATAGCATAGCATTTATGTTCAACCTCTTTGGCAATGTCTTACATCTTTTTGTTTGTCACTTGGCTATTAAGTTAATATTGGGTTTCAAAATGCTATTCCACTGAGGAAATCCACATTGTGCCTTTAGAAACGGAACTTTTGTATTGTATAGGGTACGGAAAAGGAAAGTTTGTGGTTAAGGTTATCTATTTGTCAAAACATCTATTATTTTTGAACTTGAGAAATTTGAAATCACAGATCTTAGTTATTATTGCTAAGATTTTGTTATCATCGCTATGTCAACCAACTTACATGAAATCACCTTGTTACTTCAATCTCAAAACTCGATCATATACCGGATGTCCATATACAAATTTTTTGTTATAAATTTTTTAGGAACTTTTTGAGTTACTATCAGCACTAAATGACTTTTTTTAGAGCTTTACAATCTCGTAGACTTTAATATATTTTGTTGAAAACTAATATTACAATTATTTGTAACGTAGATATTAATAAATTTTGTATTTCATTATAATAAGATGTTGAAAGAAATGAAAACATTAAATATATTGAGAAAAAGCTAAAACGAAAAGGGATATGAATTTTGATGAAATTTGCATGCTACATTATCAGGAGGGTAAGAAGATAGAGGAAATAACGACTAGTGTCTATTTTTCACAAATTTCCCAAAGAGTTGATGAGATGCTTAAAAATGTTGAGTTCGCACCATGATAAGAGCATATTATCAATGCCCAACTACACTGAAGAATTAAACTACCATTACTGAAGTATATTATGAGTATGATTATGATAATCTTGTAACAAACAGTGAGCAATGTGATTTTGATATTGGTAATGACTGTGTAACTAACGCACAACATAGTATGAGTATAAATGAAAAAGGGTTATCGCAAGTTCAAGTAAAACAAGATGATGAAGATTTCATTATTACAAAGAAAGTGATAAAGGATACGCTTATTTTCAGTGAGGAGTTAGAAATTTAAGATAGAAGTGCTCAAATATTCAATTTTTTTAAATTTTG